>BHFT01018975.1:0-29058 GCA_004320025.1 Laticauda laticaudata
CTGTGTCCTTTTTACATACTTTTTGCATCCGTCGGCCTATGTGACAGGCCCTTTAGTCTAGAACTACATGACCCTGACATTAACTGGTCCCAGTTAGATCAAAATAACAAATATGATGCTTGTCACAGATATAATGACTTGACTGGTTGATTTTATTCTTCTGTGCATAACTTGGTAGCTTCCCAAGTTGAATGCACAAATATATCCTACATGTGGCTACTTTCAAAATAATGGAGCTGCTGCTGCTGCTTTCATAGCCATTCTGCTATGGACCAAGTGAAATATGAAGAAAGTACTAATACTCCTGAAATTCTGGCCCCAGATGATGAGAATATTTCTATTAAGATTAGCTAGTATACTGATCCACATACTTCATCTCATGCCTGACCCTTGTCTATATTTGAGAATAATATTGAATTCGGACTGGCAAATAGAATTTTCTACAACAGCAATAATATGTTGCCATATATATATTAGAAAGCACCATCACTTGTATATTGGTTCTTGTTTTTCCCATATATTGACTAAGGGTAAAATATTCTATTTATTCAGAAGTACCTAACCTAATAAAGTGGGAGGATTATTTACAGGTAACATACAATTTTGCAGAATTCATCCAAAATAGCAAATGTGACTAAGTTGTGATTAAGCTGGCATTAAATTTGGTAAATCTGTGCTGTCACTTAAAATAGGGAAGGTTGTTGCTAAAGCATGAGATTCCATTAGATACAATGGCTAGATTCAAACATGATGCCGAATTAAGCAAATCCATGGTTTGCAAAATTACAACTGCTTTAGTTTTTATAATATGCTGACAAAATCAGGATTAATAAGCTATAACATCCAAAATCCCTATTTGAAAACTGAAGATGCCACATTTTTTTAAGCATTATTTCTGAATTTAGCCAGAATATTACCATTTTTGGAGTAGTTTGTGCTTCTGTCAATGACTTTTGCAAATATTCTTTTTAATTGTATCCTAAACAACCTACATTTTTCTTGAAACTTCTTTTTTTAACCTTTAATAATCATATTGGATTTTAAAAATTCTCATAAAAGCTTTTCTGGCATCACAAATAACAATAGTACTAGCAACATCTCTTAGATTTATAAACCGCTTCATAGTGTTTTGCAGCCCTGCCTAAGCAGTTTACAGAGTCAGCATAACTCCAACAACCTGGGTCATTTTACCAACCTCAGAAGGATGGAAGGCTGAGTTATTGGCTTGAGCCGGTAAGATCAAACTGCCAAATTGCAGGCAGCTGGCAGTCAGTAGAAGTATCCTGCAGTATTGACTCTAACCACTGAGCCACCATTGCTAAATGGTCTTTAAGTTGTAGCTTTATCAAAATAATTGTCAAAAATACAGTTAGTTTGTTCCTGTAGTTATCCCCCACCAAGTCTTTCTGTAATAACTAAATTATTATAATAATAATTAAATTAGAAATAATTTAATTTCTATCCAAAACTTCTAGATTTTTTACCAAGCTTACAGGTTATTAGAAAAAGTTTAAGATGAAACCTCTCTGAGATATTATTTGCAAAAATCTTAGAAATCCATATCATATCAATTCTTCAGAAAGATATATGTGTTTCTGAAAAATAAGTATATTTCCTAGAAGCACAAGCCCTCTTCCAAGTATTCATCCAGCACATATTAATTATTATTTCAATGATTTTTAAAAGCAACTTTTCTTTTTTGCACGGTAATTGCCTTGGTTAAGTTCAATTTCCTTTATCTAAAGTTCTTTCTATCAAATTGTGGAAAAGGAACTCCATTCCAATCTCATCATGCACCAATTCTCATATTTAAAAATAGTTAATTAGTCCATAAAATAATTAGAGAACTTTATTTTATCTTCAACTGGCACATAAAGATCAACAATTATAGATTCAAACCCCTGCGTTTCAACTTTAATTGTAATATATCTACCATGTAAATCTGTTAATAATAATTTCAGTTTTAATTTTGGATTGGTGTACAAAATAGCCCCATTAATCTTTTTTTAAGCCCGCTGTTATAAATTCTTCACTCTTAGGTATCAAATATTTCACATTTTTTCTTTTCTTATATATGATTTTTGGGAAGGGAAATAACTTGTTTCAATTTTCTCAAATAATGAAAAGGTTTTTTTTCTTTTTTGGAGAGCTCAATTTATACTCCGTATGAAAATTTATAATTTATATTCAAGGCAAAAGTTTATGAAAGTTCTTAGCTGTAGTTTCCAAAATAGTCCCTTTTCTTTAATCAGTTGTAGCCTTTTGAATAGCATAACAAAAAATCCTGATTGAGAGAGTCAGTAATTGTTTAGGATGACTCAAGCTACTGAGATATATAGGTATTACTATAGCATGGGTATCAAATTCACGATATCATGATGGCATCACGTGACATATCAAGACATTTCCCCCCTTTGCTAAACCAGGCGTGAGTGTGGGCATGACGCATCCAGCCAAGTGTGGACATGATGCATTCAGCCAAGCATGGACATGACGCATCCAGCCGCGGGCCTGGAGTTTGACAGTCCTGTCCTATAGAATACCTGAAATGAGAGCATAGATTTAATTGTCTGATGGACATTAATTGCAAAGCAGGTAAATAAGCTTGACTAAAACCAATTTTTAGCTAAATCATTTTAATATTAATTACTGAAATTCAGTATCAGAATCATTGTCTTTCAGTAATGCAATTTCTTCTGTTTTTTTTTAATTTTTTAGATTAATTAACTTAAAAAAATAAATTAACTATTTCTCTCTTTAGCTCTTCCCCACAAATCAGGCAGGGGGGATTTTTGGCCCTATTAACTATTAACATTGTAACACAAGAACAAACACAACCACAATATATAAACACACTATATATTGTGTATACAATACCCAAAATAGATTCCATTCTAAACAATAAGCCAATGATGTTATCAGTCATGTTGTCAAATCTTCACAGGATTTTGCAATACTTGTCATATGGACACTGTTAAATAATTGTGCTTAAGTCATTTCAATTACATAAAATGACTGCATTCTTTGATTTTCCACAAAACACACAGTTAAAATGCACACATGGAAGAAATATTCACTTGTTCAACATTTTTTTCTCCCTTCTCTTTTCAAGCATGTAGTTCTCTTCCTTTCTGGTAAGGCTAAAGCCCCTGTCACACTGAACCAACGGATGCAAAGAGGATGTAAAATGGACAAAAAACCTTGCCATCCGTTGGAAAATTGCATCACGGATTGAAGAACTCGCGATGCCGAATCGTATGTGTAGCTGACTAGCGTAATGTCTTTCATAACGCTCTAGTCGCGTCAGAGACACTACATCTAGCCCTGCAATTTCCATCACTCAAAAAGTTCTGGACTGCCTCACAAAACTTCTTCTGCCAACGGACTGAACTTTCCGCCGAGCTACGCGATCTACTATCGCAGAACAGTATTATGGGAACGGTATGACGTTCTCGCTAGTTGTCATTCCGTCTACACATCCGGTGTCATATCTCGGCATCCTCTGTGGGGCACTGCGCAACTCACTATCCGCTCCCGCGGAAAGGCGGAAAGAGGACGGAGAGAACGAAAGTACGCAGAGCGTACACGTCGCTCTAGTAAAGCACGGGACATAAGTAAAGGATGAACGCGGCATGCATCTTGGTAATTAGGAAGACGCATTAAAACAGACAAAATGTTCATATATGGGATGTATCTTGGATATTTAGGATGTACTGGAGTGATGATTAGAATGGGAAGGACAGCTAGTGATACTGTACATTTCGCTAATAGAAAGAGGGAGAGAATCACCTGCGATGCTCTACTTTCAGCTCCAGCCAGCCCAGCAAGATCCTCTAGAGCCCTTGCTTCCACATCATCCATCTGAAGTCTCCATCATGGATCATCGCACCACTCTCCTTTTGGTAGCTGCACATCATTTCAAGCACCAGTAACCAAAAGCCCTCTTTGCATCACTTTTCACTTTTCTATGGCAAGAGAAAGAGAGGAGATTGTACAAGAACTGTCTGGGTCGCAGATAACCCGCGATGGATTCAGCAGAAGACTGTAAGATTTGGACTCCTATGACAACGCGTGAATTGGTGTGTAGTAGAATGAACGACACACTTGTGCACTTCCAGCACTTCATGAGGATGCGCACAGCCATGTTTTTTGATTGAAGTTGTGGCCATCTGAGACCCAGGTTGAACCAAGGCCAAACAACCACTTCCGTACCCAGCCTGTGACCCTGGCACTGGAAGGTGGACTGAGACTGCGCGATTGTCCGACCACCGTTGCCTTTGGGACATGTCAGAAACATAGCAGTAATACCATCGCGCACGCTGGTGCCACAAACACCTATCGGGCTTGGGGTGCCAGAGAAGGGTAGCAGGCATCACTTCGAAGACATACGTGGAGAGAGCTCTCCAGTGCCCCACCACTGAAGAAGGCCAGAGGAAGATGCAGAGCAGTGGATCATCAGGAGGTGGAACTTCCCACCGTTGGAGCATAGATGGGAAGCACGTGGCCTGCAAAGCTCCCCACAACTCAGGTCCAATTATTTCAACTACAAGGGCTTCTTCAGCATCGTCCTCTTCGCCATGGTCGCATGCTGCGTACAAGTTCATGTTCATGCGATGCTTCAGGCAACGGGACAGCTTCAGATGCCCAGATATATGATGCCAGTGAAGAAGGTGGCCTGGAACACACCATCATGGAATTTCTCAGATCCAGACCCCCTACCCAAGGCACAAAAGATGTCTTATCGTGGGGGATGAGCCTTCTACTTCATCGTGGGGGATGATGCCTTCTCCCTCAGAACCTACTTCATGAAGCCCTACACTTCCAGATATACCTCCCAAAGAACTCATAGCTAAGGACGCGAAGTGTGGAGGCTTTGCATATCACATTAGAACTACTGGCTGTCCAAGGCAAGGGGCGACAGTTGGTGGAAGAACGCCTTTGGCATCCTGGCTACAACAGGTCTCCAGTGAACTTCGTCACGGACGCATCGTCGACAGGCATCGCCGCACAGACGAGGAGCATCACGTGGAAGCTTGCTGCATCGCACATCTCATGCGACCTGCTACCACGTATTGCAGAACAGGCTTGTGGACCAGCAAAACAAAAGATGGGGAAGCATGGAACCTGGTGAATGGAGGCAAGGGCACGAAACACTGAATACGACACTGCTGGATGTGCAGGAGGCAATGAACTTCACATGAAGGAAGAAGCAGCCACACTCCTAAACAGTGGCTGCAACTCCCCAGCTGGAGCAGTGGAGTGGCAAGACAGGATGGTAGATGCTTAATGGATGCTTCCTTGAGCCCTGTCTCATCACACTGATGAGATTGTTCCATATGTGAGTGGCTTACAATTAAAGTAGGCATTAATAAAGAGCTTGTTTATGTTGAAATGTGGGATCATGATTAAATTGTTATTGATAATAAAAGGCCATATGTGTTGGCAACTGGGAGGGTGGACCATACGTACCCACTATGCTTGCACTGGAGGTTTATCTGTCCCCACAGCTATACTTACCCATCCCACAGCTATCCATCCCACAGCTATCCTTAAAATCCCACAGCTATCCTTACCCATCCCACAGCTATCCATCCACAGCTATCATTACCATCCCACAGCTATCCATCCCACAGCTATCCTTACCAATCCACAGCTATCATTACCCATCCACAGCTATCCATCCCACAGCTTCCTTACCCATCCCACAAGCATGCAAAGGCTTAACCATTTTTTAAAAGTTTTCACCAACACTTTATTGAGTAAATAAAATGAACCAAGTGTGTGAAGCAAAGATAACCTTTATTAATAACTGTCTTAAGTAAACTGTATGACTTTTTTAAAAAAGCAAAATGAACCAAGTAAAGTGTCTTCAAGCAAAGATAAAGTGACAGGTAACAAGTCAGTCTCTGGCACTATTCTCAGTCAATCTGAGGCATGTCCATTGTCTCAGCTGTCAAGCGGCCAGGGACTTTGGAGGTGGGCAGTGGCTGGAGTGCTGTCTGAGGCGCCATTGGGGTGCTTGGCCCCGAGAGTACAACAGGAGATGGTGTGTGCAGGAAGCTCTCAGAGAGCTGACTCAGTCCCGTGAGGTTGAGAGGCACTTCCTCAAGGACCTGGGATGTGGGCCCAACACTGATGACAGATGTTCTGAGGAAGGTCTTGGCTGTGGGGTGGAGGAAGGAGGAGTGTAGTGGGGCTGTCTGGTCTGCAGCTGGGTCAGCTGAGGCGTCTGTGGCATCTGTGGCATCTGTGGCATCCGTGGAACCTGGGTCTGGACTGGGAAGGGCTGCCTCTCCCTGTGGGAAGGCACGGGGGAGTGCAGCTGTGGGGGGGGGTCTCTGTCGTGGGGTCCTCCAAAGACACCTGCCTGGACACGGTAGCTGTCTCCTGGGTGGAAGAGGAGTGGCTCTCTGTGGGCTGTCTGAGGGAGAGGGTTGACAGAGGGCCTGCCTCCTCGGTGGCGGATCTCACCTCCAGAAAGCTGCACCTGGCCGTGACATAGGTCTCCCGGTCCAGTTAGCTTGACAGCGGCCTGCCGGATCTCTTCAGGTGCAGCTTGCACACTAGGATGTTCGACCACCCCAGGACTACATCTGAAGTGTAGCCCATCTCCACCTTCTGTCTCCACGCCTGCCTTTTGGTGCACAAATAGAGCCTGCCGCAGGTACTCGTTTCTCCCTCAGCCATTCTAGCACCTCCTCCTCATGGTCCTCGGAAATGGAGTACTGTTTCCTCCCCTTCTTCTTGCCTTGCTTTTTCCTCCCTCTGCGCAGGGGTTCAGGGCCTTAAGCAACAGGGCTTTGAGGGCCTGGGTGGTCCAACACAGCAGCAGGAGAAGCAGCAGCAGCACCAGCAGAGGAGAAAGCACCACCAGCAGGAGAAGCACCAAGCACGCACAGCAATACCAGCAGCAGCAGCAAGGAGAAGCAGCAGCACCAGCACACGCACACCACACTTCAGAGTCAGATGCCATAGTCGGGGACGGCGAACGGGAAGGCGGGTCGATAGGATAGGAGGGTATTGGAGAGTATGAAATAGTTGGGATGGTAGGTAGTGCCTCGTCCTTCTTTGCCAGGGGCTGGCAGGAGGTAAGGCCAGGCTATCGCTCTTCTTCCCCATTGGGTGTTGCCTCTCAATGATGTCTCCTGGCAGCAGTCCTTTTCCTCTGAAATCGGGTCGTACCTACCGTTGGCGAATCCTGAGCAATCCTTTGTTAATCATCCGGCGGATGACTTCTGGCAAAATGGCCCCTGCAGTGTGGGGGGACTGTCGGGAATTTATACGAGAACTATCAAGGCTTGGCAGATTCGGGATTAGGCATAGCAGGAGTTACCACTGACTGCAGTATTCCAGTTAGAGTCTTGCAGATGGATGATAACATGGATTTCTATGCTACCGCCCTGCATGTGCAATGAATGTCTTATGCAGGATCCGCTAAGGCATCACGTACTCGCGCGCATCTCTAATTGAGCGTTCCGTGATGCAATCCGCGTCATACGCTCGAGTCACCAACGAATCCTACTACGTTCCGTTTCTGTCGCACGCTACGCATGGCTTTGTGTTTGTGCAAGCCCCTGTGAGATGTCTGTCACCGCTTTTAGAATCGCGCGTGTGCCATCAGGCTACGGCTCTCCTCCGAACATCCTACGGCTTTACAATCCGCCGCATATATACCGTTCCTTTGCCGTTGTCTGTTCCTCTCTGTTATATGCAAATTGTTGGCACTTTTGAGACGCGGATAACGCACGGATTGGATAACGATTTGCGTCAATACCGCATGAGAAAATTTGCTCATCCGCTGTGTCCTTTTTACATACGTTTTGCATCCGTTGGCCGGTGTGACCTAGCCTTAACCAAGGCTATGATTAAGTACACTGCTGCTCTTGAAAATGACAAATCTTTTCCCCAGCAAAGAAGCAGCTTAAGTAAATACTCTAAAGAAGTTAGCAGACATTCCATTCCCTGCTCTGTCAATCACAGCATACCATCCAAAGAGAATGCTATGGTTTTTGTTTTTTTTTTAATTTTCATGGCCAGTCTGTTGGGAACTACAATGAGGATTAATTTCATCTGCCGTCCCCTATTCTTTTTAACCAGAATTTTAAAAAAAATTGGTTTCATGAGAGATTATGTAATAACTTTGTCATGAATAATATTATAATATTAAACACTGGGGGGAAAAGTCTACGTACTTTTCATTTTTTATTGCATCAATTAAAAATGTGCACACATGCTCATAATTTTTTTTAGTTCAGAAATATATATGTTGTGAGCTGCCAAGAACTTCTTAAGATTTGCAGTGTTTTTAAATGAAATAAACTTTCCTTGGATTTCAGCAAAACAATCTGCTTCTTCTACCCATATGCTATATACAGCCACTCTAGATCTGTTTTAGATAAACCTGTGTAGACCAGAAAAAGCCTTCTTATGGCATTTAATATTTAGAAGATGTTGAACTTCTCTGTAGTTGACTAAAATATTTGGAAGCAAATATCGCGCTTTCCATTCAGCAAATAAAACAAATCTATTTCTGACAGGAGATGCCCAGCTTTTCAGCTATCTATGTAGAAACCTCTGAAATAATCTGCCTGCAATCTCTGAAATAGTCACTCATAAAATAGGAAGAAAGTTTTTTTTCTTGTTGAACAGGCTTGAGATGCCCTTCTGATTTCTACTGTATTTATATCAGAGCCAGTATTTCTATAAAACTGTGCTGTGGTAATTATATAATAATAGCACATGAACATTATATATGCACAGACATTTTAGCCCAAAGAAGCATTGAAATAAATCCAACATAAACAATGTTAATGAGATTATCCCTTCTAAATGGAATTTTTAAAAAAATGCCAGATTGGAATCAGGAAAAAGAAGTCATATTTAAAAGAACATGCCAAAGACCTCACCATCATGTTGATGTAATGATGGATTTCAACTAACTGCTTTTAAAGAAATTATTGTTTACCCTTTTGTTCACCATGGTGAAGCTTGGTAACAGAGAATGGAAACTGCAGGATGCATCCTCTGCTGGCTGGTTCAAGGTACCACATTCCTATTTTCATCAAGGATCAAAGGGTACAAGTACTACACCCCAAACCATACAGGATGCTTAATGCGGAATTGCAGATTAAATACTCAGGTATAAGAGATATAAGATATAAGAGATAGAGATATAGAGTTTTTAAAAGGACTTGCATTGATTTTGTAATCAATAAATCATATTAAAGACTGAATTCTATAACAGTTTTTAGCATCTGTTTGTTTACACCATAAAGATACTATGAATGACACAATCACAAAGCCAAACTAAATTAGCAAAAATTGATATAAAATACGGCTAACCAGTGAAATTATTTTTTAAACAAATGATTATGGCCCAACATAAAATGCCATTCTTTCTCAATTATTGAAAGGCATGAGCCATTTGATCAATATCCAATATAAACTAAATAAATACATAAATCCAGCAAATGCCTTTTTCAAAAGTGGAACAACTCGAAGACATAGTGACCAGATGAATTAATACAACTGTTAAAGCCCTAATAAATGCTAAATGGGAAGTAACACTCTAACCTTCCTGAAACACAGCAAAGGATTTCATTATACTATAAAGAATCTTAACAATTCAACAACTAAGACACCCTAATAAATACAGGTTATACAGTCTGAGAATCAAAGAATGTGTTGCCCAACAAAATGGATCCAGTCAAGACAGAACAGCAATTTTCTACCTAATAGCACCAAAATTATCTTACAAAGCTTACACAAAAGGGAAATCGAGAGGTTGAGGGATGTTTGCTGGAATAGGAAACCTTTGACATAAACCAGAGCTTGCTGAATAAACAGAATTAAAGCTAATAACAACAAAGGGAAATTGAGTTACCAAGAAGGCAGATTTAGTTGCTAATGCCTTAAGCATTATTTCTTTTTTTTTAATTAAAAATGAACTTTATTAAATATTAAAAAGAACACTATGTACATTAGATAGAATACAACATTTCTTTGCAAACAAAATCAGTATACAGATACATAACAAATAAACATAAAAAACATATATGTTTCTAATCAACTAAGATGGTGTGATCTTTTATTGAAAACAATTTTATTACTATTCATTTTTGATTTTTGGAAAACGTTCTTAATCTAACCACTCCATTCTTCAAAACCTTATCTTTTAATTCCCTGGTTTTTTCTCCTTAATCCACTTGTACCATTTTTCCCAAGCTGTAGTGTATCTTGAGTCTTCCTTATCCCTAAGTTTTTGTGTAAGTAGGTCTTTTTCAGCACAGTCAAGAACTTTCTGAACAATCAAATTGTTTGTTGGCATTTGGTTGCCCTTCCTACATTGTGCCAACGCAATTCTTGCCACTTTGATTATATGGAGAATTAAATATTTCATTTCTTTTGCATAATCCCCTTTTAACATTCCCAACAAAAATATTTCAGCCTTAAATTCAAGTTGGATACTTGTGATTTCTTTTATCCACAATCTAATTTTTTCCAGTATTTTTTACTTTTTGGGCAGAGCCACCAAGTGTGGAAGAAGGTACCCCTCATTTACTTACATTTCCATCAAATTGGATTTCAGTTTGGGTACATGTTCGCTAGCCTTGAGGGTGCCAGATACCACTGGTAACACATTTTATATTGATTTTCTTTATAGACAGCTGATTTTGTTATTTTGTAATTTTGATTCCAAACTTTTTCCCAGTCTTTCCCAGTTTTCCCAAATTAATGTTGTGCCCTACATTCCTTGCCCATGCAATATTTGGGCCTTTATCTATATCTTCTGCCATTTCGAATTCTAACAAGTAATTATACATAGTAGAATTTAATTTTTGATCCGTTCCCTCCAATATTTATCTAATTGGTTCAGTTTTATCTCAATTCCAAATTCTTCCATGCCTTTTTTATATTTTGTCTTGAGTTGTAAATATGGCCACCACTCTATTTTCACCCCTTGTTCTCTAAGTTCTTGGTTCATCTTTAATCCTCCTTGGGAGTTTACTACATCATAACATCTAATTTTAGTTTGGGTTTCTAAGGCATTGGGGTGGATCAATGTCTCCATGATGGATACTCACCCTGGAATCTTCATATAATGTTTGTGTTTTATCTCTTTCCACACTTTCAACAATGAGCTTCTGATTATATGCCTATTAAAGTGTGGATAACTTTTTTTTCCAGAGTTCCACATGAAGGCATGCCACCCCACTTCCAAATCGTGCCCTTCTAGAATTAAAATTCTTTTGTTTCTCAGATTGGCCATTCTTTATCCATGTTAAAACTGCCGCTTTATAGTATAATTCCCAAGCAGGGAGTCCAAATCCATCTCTGCATCTATTATTTTGTAATGAGTTTAATTTTATTCTCAGTTTTTTCCCTGACCAAATAAATTTTGTAGTAATTTTGTTTAATTCATTAAAAAAATTATCCAATTTAATTGGAATAGTTTGAAAGAGAAATAGTATTCTCAGCAAGATGTTCATTTAATGGTCGCAATTCTCCTGAGCATTGATAGTTGTAGTTTCCCCCCTTTTTCCAAATCCTTTTTTATTTCTAGTACTAGTTTTACATAATTATCTTCTTTTATTGTTGAACATCTTGCTGTAGGCCAAATTCCTAGATTTTTTTTTTTTTTTACAATTTGTATGCCCATTACCTCTTCTAATTTCTTTGTTTGTTTCTCTGTTAAATTTTTTGTTATCATTTTGGTTTTATCCTTATTGATTGTTAAACCTGCCACTTCTCCATATCTCTCTATCTCTTTAATTAATTTTGGTCCTGACTTTATTGGTTCTTCTATGAAGAATACAAGGTTGTCTGTGAATGCTTGGCCCTTGTATTCTTCTTTTTTGATTCTTAATCCTTTTGTTTCCAAATTCTGTCTAACTCTTCCCAACAAAATTTCTAGGGTTGTGATAAAGAGCAGAGGTGAAAGTGGGCATCCCTGCCTGACTCCCTTTCCTATTTCAAATGAATTTGTCATTTCTCCATTAATTATTATCCAAGCTTTTTGGCTTGAATATATTGACTCTAACATTTTTTCAAATTTGTCCCCAAATTTCATTTCCTTTACTTATTGCTTCATAAATTCCCAATTTACTTTATCAAAGGCCTTTTGAGCATCCAGAAAAACTAGTGTAGCCTGTTTTTCTGGATGTGCCTTGTAGTATTCCAGGATATCTAGTACTGTCTGTGTATTATTTTTAAATTGTCTTGTTGGAAGAAAACCATTTTGATCTGTATGTATGTGTCTTTTTTCATCTCTCAGCCATTATATTCATAAATATTTTGTAGTCGGCGTTCAATAAAGAAATTGGTCTGTAATTTTTTATGTGGATGACAACTGCACCCTCCTTTGGTATTATTGTAATATATGCTTCTCTCCACAAAATTGGTAGCTCTGCCCCTGTAAGTATTTCATTATAAATTTCTAAAAGAATTGGATCAAATATTTCCCCTAAAGTTTTATATAATTCTGCGGATATTCCATCAGTTCTGGGGGTTTTATTGTTTTTTTGTTTACTAATTGTCTCTTTTAGTTCCTCCTTAGTGATCTCTTCATTTAATTTTTCCCTTTCTTCTTCTGCTAGTATTGGAATATTTTCTTCCTCTAGATACTGTTTATTCATATCTTCTGAGTCTTTACTCATATCTTCTTATTTATAAAGTTCACTAAAATATTCCAATACTATTTCTTTTTTCTTTTCCATATTGTTTTGTATCTTTCCCTCCTTATCTTTTAATTGCTGAATCCATCTCTTTTCTTTTTCCTTCCGGAACCTATATGCAAGCCACCTTCCTGGCTTATTTGCATTTTCAAAATAATTTTGTTTTATTGATTTCAATGCTCTTAAATTTCTTTCCTGTTTTAATATGTTCAGTTTATGTTTGGCTAAACTACACTTACCTATAATTTGCTCATTCTCTGGTGCTAATTGCGCTTGTTTTTCCAATTTTCTAATATTATTCTGTAACTCATTGCTTTTTTTCTCTCTTTCTTTTTTCTTTCTGGCATTATATACAACTGTTATTTCTCTTAAGTAGGCTTTCACTGTATCCCACAGATTCTGTAAAGAAGTGTGCTCTTTTTATTTACTTCAAAAAACATTTCTAATTCTTTTTTTAAAATGTTGCTAAATATTCTTTATCTCTCGGAGTCTGTGGATTCAATGTCCACCTTCCCCTTTGCTTTGATTGGCCTTTCAATATTACTATTATAGGGTTGTGATCTGCCCACACATTTGATACTATTTCTACCTGCACTATGACTTTCATTAGGGTTTTACTTATCCATGCCATATCAGTTCTCGACCATGATTTGTGGGGAATAGAATAAAAGGTAAACTGCTTTTCTTTTAGGTTATATGTTTTCCAAATATCAATTAAATGTTGTTCTTCTGCCATGTTAAAAAATGTTTTTGGAAGGTTGTTCTTTTTTTTCTTTTTCTTTTGCTGGTACTTTGGTAATCCTTTTTTGTGTCCAAGACTGTGTTGAAATCTCCTATTATGCAAATGTTTCTTTGCCTAATTCTAATTTTTTTAATGTATTTTTTTGTAATACATTTCTTGTTGTTTGTTAGGTGCGTATATTATAACAAATAAAATTTTCTTCTGTTCCCATACCACTTCTAATATTAATGTTCTCCCCACTGAATCTGTATAATAATATATAGAGGCATAATACTTCTGCCTCTATTCCTTCTCTAACATATATTACTACTCCTCTCTTTTTTTCCTCCGCTAATGCTGCATACAGTTTTCCTAATTGTTTATATTATTTTCCATTTTCTCTCTTTGCCTTTACAGATTAGTTCCTGTTATTCCTTCCTTCTGTTTGTGCTCTTGTTCTTACTCAGTTTTTTTCTTGTGGTCTTTCTTCCTTCTTCCCTTCCTCCTCTTCCTGTTCTTTTCCATTCTTTTCCAATTGTTGACTAGCCGGTTCCAGTTCTTCTCTGCTGCTACCGGGTTCTTCTGTGCCTGTTAGTTATACATGGAATTCTTGCACTTTCTCCAATGTGTCTATCTTAACCTTCCCTTGCCATGACACCAACATTCCCTCTGGTGTTATCCATCTGAATAATATATTGTTTTTATTGAGTCGGGAAGCCAAAAAGCAATATTCTTTCCTTTGTTCATGAACTCTTTTTGGGATTTGTTTTAACGTTATAATCTCTTTTCCTTTATGTATCATAGGTTCATCTCTAGTAATTTTGTAGATTATATCCCTCACTTTTTTCTATGTGAAACGGATGTGAACTTCTTTTAGAACTTCAATCTAAATCTTCTGGCATAATTTGTGTAGACTTGGTAGACTTCATCTAATTCATTGATTATCTTACTCTTTTAAAAGTGAACTCTTCAGCACCAGTTTTGAGGATCACACCATTGGGGATTGCACTTTCCCTCTTCAGCTTCAAAAGTTCCCCTCTCTGTCACCGATCCCCCCCAGGACTGATTTTACCTTGGATGGCCACCGGAACACTGAAACTCGACAATGAGGAGCAGAGCACTATTTCCCTGTGCCTCTCAACCTCATGCCACCACCAGAAATCTAAGCATGATTTCCATACTGTATAAGTTTTTGTTTTCCCCACTATTGATGGGCAGAATTGTGTATTCCCAGCTCCAGTCAGTTCACCAGTCAGTTACAATAAACTAGAGTGTTGGACTTCATTCCTTAAAAAAGAATAGAGTTTTGATTTTTCTCCCTTCAGTTTTGTTCCATTTCAAAGATATTGAGTGACCTACAAGTACCCGCAAAGAAAAAGTGTACATAACATAAATATGAATTGAAATATCTGTGCTGTCACCATAACTTTATTTCCTATTTTTTATTTATCTATCATTAAATTCATTTGCCAACTCTTTTGCCATAGGGGAATCCTAGGCATCTAATAATGCAATACTTGATGATTTTCCAGCCATCAAGAAGCCTTCAAGTAATTGTTTTATATATCTGAAGACACAAAAAGACCATCAGATTCTTTGATAGTTTATTCTGAATTTTCTCAAAATCTCTTTTAACAAACTTTAACTAACTGTATCTGATGCTTATGCAAATAATTATGTTAATAAAACAATTAGTGTGCAGTTACGCACATCTTTGTTCAACTTTACATCTCATTCTCCTTGTATGAGTGTATGAGACAGTTGTAAGAGTGAGGGGGAAGGTGCACAGATGCTCAGTCAGTTTGCACTCCTTCCCAAGATATCTTACTTTTGTTTTCTTGGGATCAACAAAGAAATAGCATTTACATTAATTTACGTACTTTTAAATATCAGTGCTTAATCAATATATAAATGCTTATCCATTTTAATCAGCATGGGTATAATGAGTAAATCACAACTTTAAAAGCATATACCTGGTAAGCTATTCTGTAAGCAAAGTAACACAAAACACAGTGAAAGAGTAGGAAATAGTAAATCAATAACTATATGGCATGAGGTGAGAAAAAGAAAAACAGGTATATCTAAATGAATTTTATAGCGACATTGTTTGGTTTAAGGATAATTACAGAGTATCTTCTCGTTACTATAGTCACACACTGCCTCACATATTTTTTAAATTAAACTTCTTTCATTTTGAAGAGCTCATCAATTCAATTAAAGCACAACAGCCTTTGCCTTCCATTTCATGATTATTTCTTCATATATTTGCTTTGTGATTCATTCATTCTCTCTGTGTGACCAAACTATATAACATACTTATCTCCCAAGACCTTAGTTTTTTAGATTACAAAATGTAAGTCGAGTATTAGATTAATTATTATGTAATACATAACAATAATGTTATGTGTGGTGGCTGGGACTGAACAAGGCAGTTGCTAATAAAGTTCAGTGTTGCCCTACTGGCCAGATTTCCAGGCCTGCATCTCCGGCTGCAACTCCAGGGGAGTGGGAAGACACTAAAAAGCCTTGGTCTAGAGTACATGTGGATTTAGCAGGTCCCATGCAAGGAAAGACTTTCCTAGTCTTAGTGGATTCATTTTCCAAATGAGTAGAGCTGGTCCTTCTCAAGTCAACCACTTCTGAAGCTGTAGGCTGAGCCTTAGATGCCATCTTCACATCCATGGGTATCCAGACACCCTGGTTTCAGATAACAGCCCCCAATTCACATCCACCCCCTTCGAGTTGTTCCTGGCCCAAAGGGGCATTAGGTATGCCCTGGTATTCCCATTCCACCCAGCTTCTGATGGGATGTCAGAGAGGGCAGTAAGGTCAGCTAAAAAGGGGAGAATGACAGAAGGGGACTGGTCAACTAAGTAGCCTGGTACCTACTAGCCCAGCACACCACTCCTAGTGCAGCCACCAATCTCCCAGCCGAATTACTGATGGGAAGGAGACTGCAAATTCCTCTCGACTGGCTGCATTCTACCTACTCCTCTAGAGCACCCTGAGACTAGAACAGCAGAGTGAAGGCATTCAGGCTAGGGAACCCACTCTACTCCCGCAATTATGCAGGGAATCCCCTATGGTTGCCCAGGTGGGTGGAAAAAATAACAGGCCCTAAGTCGTATAAAATAAGATTGCCTGATGGGAGACGATAGTACCGGCATGTGGACCAACTAAGAAGCCATTGGAGTGCCCCTGCAGGTCCAGTCCATAAGGAAGCCGAAGCCACAGACAATGAATGGGACAACACTGAAGTCCCTCAAAAGCCAACACCCAAATAGCAGTCTCTCGTGGAGGCCCTATCTGAGGAAGCCACACCTCCAACATCCAAGGCCTGCTCACCGTCCCCCAAGAGTGTCCCGCTGATATCTGAGGTCCCCTCACAGCCAACCGAGGTTGCCCAGGGAGAAGAACTAACACTGCCCCCTGTGGAAGGCTCCAGTGCAGCAACAGGTCCTTCTTCATTGCCAACACCAGCAGGACTGAGACGATCAGGGCGAGTGAGGTGTCACCCCATCTATCTGGACAGTTATGCATGCACAGTTCCAGGGGGAAGGAGTGTTGAGTCCAACAACAGTCCTCACTCCAGTCTGCTCTTTAAGCAGGAGCCAGAGAAGCCTGATTGGCTGAACCATTTGACAGCTCCGTATAGAAGCTGTCAAACAGAATCAGCTGTCACTCTCTCTTGCAGCTAGCCACGGCTGAGATACAGTTAGCAATAAAGTCTTGATAGAGCTAACCTGCCTCTGCTTCTTCTCTCCCGCATGCCAAACTTAAAATTCTTCTTTCTCATTGACTTCCCACTGGATCAGACAGAATAACCAGACCAATTCATCCTCTTGCAGAAGCAGGTCAGATTTTTTTGACATTTCCTAGCAAACTCAGAAACAAGACCATGCCTTGTATTAAACAGGTGTGCCTATTAGAAGCAACAGAAAAACACAAAGTTAAATGGATTAATTTATACACGTTGATGTCCCAGGGCCTTCCCCATCCCCTGGCACACACCAATGGCATGCCATTGAATGGTTGTGGATTTTTTTCAAAACTACAACTGCTTTATTCCATTTCTTAGCCAAAGGAGCCAGCATTGTCCAAATATATTTTTGTGGTCACGTGGACAGCATAACTATATTCCAAGGTTCGGGGAATGCTATTGCCTTCCCATCAAAGTGTTGCCTATTTATACACTCACATTTACATGTTTCTGAACTGCTAGGTTGGCAGGAGCTGGGGCAAGAATGAGAGCTCAACCCATCAAACAGTACTTGAGTCTTGATCTGCTGACCTTCTAGTCCACAAACCAGCATAATAGCAGAAATGCATTTATCTTATCACTCATTTTGTTATAGGTTTAAAAATATATAAATGAGAGATTCCCCCCCCCCCAANATAAATGAGAGATTCCCCCCCCCCCAAGTTACCAAATGAAACAAAATTTTGCAGCAAATATAGGATTCCAACATTTGATCAATGCCTTCCTGCAGGAGAAATGAGACAAGCTGGATTTAAATTACAGATGCACACATAAGAACAAGTATTTTAAATTAATTTATTTTTTGCTCTTGACTTTTGGCAATACAACATTGCTTATATGCAAATTTTAAAACTTTGAAACTCATTTCCCCCTTTGTTTTCTGGAAGAGCTAGGCAATATCACCGTTTCTAATTCTCCCTCATTACTTGTAACAGCTCTGAGATGTGAACCTCATTCTGTTCTAGACTGTAATAGTCCCATTCATATTACTGCCATTGCTTTCCATCGAGTTTAAAGAAAAACTCTGAATATATTTGACAAAGTGTTTGCTTTTTTAAAATATATGCTTTAGTTATTTGATTTGTATCCTCACAGGCTAGAGAGAACTAGACTCATTAAAAATCTCTGGCAAAATGTGCAATAGCAATCCACCTCAGAAAAAGAAATCCACTTCAATTTTGCAAGATCTTTCCCTCTCTCATTGTCTCTTTCCCTCCTCCCCTTCTCTTTCCCCCTCTCTGTTTCCGCCCCTCTCTTCCTCTTTCTCTTTCTCTCTTTTCCCCCTCTCTTTCTCCCTTTCTTCCTCTCTCTCCCTCCTCTCTCTCTCTCTCTCTCTCTCTCTCTCCTTCTCCTTCTTTCTCTCTCTGTCCCTTCCCTTCCTCCTTCCCTCTCTCCTTCTAAAGCTAGGAGACCCACCTGAAACACACACATACACACACACATACATGCTTCCAATGTTGCTTGTTAACTTATGTTCTTCCCAGCCAGTCTCCTACAGTCCCAGGGACCGGGTGTGATTGTCTGTTCGCTCCTGGTCCTGCATTGCCCAGAAAAGCTGGTAGGCAAGGCTTCCAGGTCCAACAAAGGGGCTGGGGGCAGGACTTCCTTCCCTCCCTCAAGCTTTTCTCCCCCCCTGCTTCTGTTGCAGCCGTCTTGGGCAAGGTGAGTTAATTGGTGGTGATCGAACAAAATGTCTTCCAGCTCTTCAAGATTGAGTTTAAGAGCACCCCGTGGAAAAAGCTGAGAAGCCGAGATCAAGGTGGGGGTGTCCATCCACAAGGAGTGTAAAGGGAGGCAGACACCATGCCTCTGAGGAAAAGAGGAGGGGAAGCCCTGGCTGTCACCTGGGAGGGGACCACAGAGGGACATGTCACATGTCCCTGTCACCCTCACGGTCACTACTTTTGCTCTTGGCTTCTTCCATGGGACACTCTTGAACTCAATCTTGAAAAGTTTCCAAGTCCCCCTCTCATTGAAATGACTTCCAGGCAGCAGAGAGAAGCAGGATTCAAATGGGCATCTTGTCTGCTGCCTGGGAGCTGTTTCCAATGAGAGGAGGACTTGGAAGCTTCTCACTATGCCGAGAGAGAGGCACTCTCGCTCTCACCCTCCCCTCTGTCAAGCACCCACCCTGCTGGTATCCCAACTGCCTGCAAAGTGCAAACTTACCTTCCTCCCACAGCTGGTGGCAGAGGGAAAGCTGAGCCAGCCAAGGCAGAGCTGTCACCACCCAGCTGCCCACCAGCCTGCATCTCATCCCTTGCTCAGATTCTCCACAGCTGCTGGAGCTCACAGCTGCCAGGTGGTGCAGGAGGCAACTAAAAAGCACACGTGTCTGCCTGTATTACCCCTCTGCCAGCCGCCCTTCTCTCACCCGACCAAGCATTTTAGCCAAGTGTGGATCACCAAGGAATAGTGGATCGCTAGCAAGGCTTGACTTGCACCATTCTCACAGAATGTGGCCTGCATTCAGCCAAAGCACACAGGCTGGAAGGCAGCAGAAGGAAGGTGTGGCAGTAAAGGGGTGATGCGGGCCCAGGTGCCATATTGTTGTGCTCCCTGGTCACACCCTCCCCCTGCCCCTAGTGGGCAAAGCCAAGCAACTGCAGAGAATCCAGGCAGGGGGCAAGATGCAGCCTGGTGGGAACCCAAGTGGTGACAGGTCAGCCCTGGCTCACCTTCCTCTCTGCCACCAGCAAGCCAGGTAAGCTGGAGACTGGGGACAGTTGGGGGGGAACCTTGCTAGGCTGCGAGAGCCACATGGGTGGCCCCTGTGGCTAAGCAAGCTAGGCAAGTGGAGTGGTAGGAACCTTGCTAGGTTGAGAAAGCCACATGGGTGGCTCCCATGGCTAAGCAAGCTAAGCAAGTGGGGTGACGGAGAACCTTGCTAAGCCATGAGAGCCGCATGGATGGCCCCTGTGGCTAAGCAAGCCAGACAGGGATGGGGGCAGCTAGCTAGGCCATGGGCACTGAGGATGGGCGTTGCATGGCGGTGGTGGCCTAAGCCAGTCTGGGGGCCAAGACTCGACCAGGGCTTGTGGCGGTGATGGTGCCAAGGGCAGTGATAGCAGCAATAGTGTGGTGGTGGCAGCCTAGGCTGGCCCAGGAATCAGGATTCAATTGGGGCTGGTGGCAGCAGCAGCATGTAGACAACCGAGGCTTGCAGAGCCTCACTCACCTAGGCAGATCATAGTGGAAGGCAAACAGTGATGGCTTGTGGGTGGGCGAAGGCAGATTGCAGGCAGCAATGGCACATGGCTGAGATAAAGAGGGGCAGGCAGGTGGAGTTAGAATGCAGTCAGTTTCTCATACATGCACACAATGTTGCACATGCACGATAAAGACTGACTGGGCAGGGAGCAGAGAAGTAGGCGAAGAGGGGCAGGGCCAGCCAGAGACCCATTTTACTGGTTTTCTGAACTACCAGGAATCGTAACAACCAGTTCTAATGAACCGGTCCAAACCAGTAGAATCCCACACCTGGTTTATTCTCAATATTATCTGTTCTCATTGTAATCTAAAATCTATTTCTTAGTACTAATATAATTCTTTATTTAATCCCACTACATTTCCACTGTTCTTTTCTTTCCATTGAATTTCCACTGAGGCAGCAACAGCAAAAGCATGTGTACAGAGAGCAACAATACTACTCTAGGCAAATAGCATATTTTCTACCATCTTCTCAGCATTGAAAAATGCAAATAGCAATGAGTATATCTAATACATTGGTTAAATCTATTGTTCCCAGTGAACTTAACTACAGTGGAGAAGTAGTGTCAAACAAAATTGCAAAGATCTTTGTTGAAAAAACAGTGTAACACATTCATGTAGAAATGCTCCTCAGCAAACTGAATTAACACTTTCATTCTTAATCTCTACCAATATTGAACATGGGATCTGAAAGGTAAACCTTATTATAAAACCTTTTTGCAAATACCAAGACATGTCACAACAGATATAAAAGTAAAAAATGTAATTTTTCCTGCATTAAGCTTTCACAGCTAAAACTAGAACATTTGTTAATTTCTTTGGTTTTATTTAATCCTATTTGTATCTTTCTAACATGCTTTTTAGCTTACATGTCTACTAACCAGATATTTTTAAAAGGATATGCGGTATTTGAGTTTTTCCTATAATCTCAGGAATTCTACTGTTAACAAAGTTAATATTTTCTGCCAAACTTACTTAAGGGCTTGTCACATAGGCCGACGGATGCAAAAAGTATGTAAAAAGGACACAGTGGACAAATTGCTTAATCCGCTCTCAAAAGTTGCCCCAAATTTGCATAAAACAGAGCGGACAACAACGGAAAGGAACGGATGGGGGAGGATGTAGCCAGGATGTAAAGTGAGATGCTCCATGGAAGCCTAGCGGATGGAAGCAGATGGAAGTGGATGGCACATCCGCAGGGATTCCAGGGAGCGACAGCGAAGCGGACGCACAGCGGGAAGAGGCGGATGCAGAGCAGATGCGGGGCAGCGGATGACGCGGATGCAGAGCGGATGCCTAGCGGATGCCTAGCGGATGCCTAGCGGATGCAAAGCATTCACTGCGCATGTGGGAGGATGCATTGCATCAGCCCCGCAGATATAAAAGGATGCAGCTCGCAAGCAGGTCACCATTCAGAGGAAAGACCTGCTGTCAGACACATCTCCAGCCAACAACCATGGGGAAAGAAAGGAAGCCTGTGCCATCTTCTGCCAGCCTTGGCAAGAAGGACAGGGCCACCATCCCACCCCCTGGCCCTGACTCTGCTTCTGCTGGGGCTTCTGCTGCTCGGGCTGACTCTGCTGGTGCTGGGGCTTCTGCTGTGCTGCTCCTGGTGCTGGGGCTTCTGCTGGGGCTTACTCTGCTGGTGCTGCTGGTGCTTCTCCTGCTGGTGCTGCTGGTCTGCTGGTACTGCTGGTGCTCCTGGTCCTGCTGGTGCTGCTGGTGCTTACTCTGCTGGCGATGATCCTGGTGCTGCTGGTGCTGCTGGTGCTGCTGGTGCTCTTGGTGCTGCTGGTGCTGCTGGTGCTCCTGGTGCTGCTGCGTCCTGCTGGTGCTACTTTTGCTGCTACTGTGTTGTTGCTACTGTGGTGGTGGTGGTGTGGTGGAGCAGCCCCTAGAAACTGAAGCCCCTCTGATGAGGGCCCAGAAGACCCTGCCAGAGGGAGGAAGAGGCATACGCGAGAATGAGAGAGGAGGCAATTCTCCATCGAAGAGGAACATGAGGATGAGGTGCTCGAATGGCTGAGGGAGAATGAGTACTATGGCGGAAGGGACACAGGCGTCTATCGAGACACCAAGAGGAAGCAGGCTGCTTGGAGAGAGAAGACGGAGAGCCTGGGCTACACTTCGGAGGTCCTCCTCGGGTGGTGGAAGCACATGCACACCTAGGACGGGAAGCTGCACCTGAAGAGGTCTGGCCAGCGCAGTCAAGCTCACCGAACGGGAGACCTACGTGATGGCCAAGTGCAGCTTCTTGGAGGGTGAGATCCGCCACCGAGGAGCAGCCCCTCTGACAAACCTCTCTCTCAGGCCAGTCCTCTTCTGGCCAAGTGTCAGCTCCTGTGTCAGGCAGGTATCTGTGGAGCGTCCACGACGGAGACCCCCGACAGCTGCACTCCCATGGCGGAGCGCGTGGAGGACCCTCTGATGCAGTGGGAGCAAGGAAGGGCGCTGACACCAGAGACCAACCCACCCCCAGCTCCACCTCCACAGAAAGCAGGCAGCAGGGCCAGACCGAGGGGCAGAGCCACACTGTTCCTGTTGGAGATCAGGGACACAATTAAAAAGCAGCGTAGATCCTCTCAGCTGGTACACACTGACATACCATCTCAAACCTCAAGCCCTTCTCACTACGTCAACAGAACTGTCATGGACATGTCTGAATCACAGTACCAGGGTGATAAAAGAGAGGATCACAGGTCTTCTGCACAACCCTCCAGGCCCAGCTGAAACCTGCTCCGACCCAGTCCAGTCTGCTCCTCTACCCCAGGTGATGTCACACAGCCCTTCCAAGGCTTTCCAACAGGCCTAACATCCAAGGCTACGGCTACAGAAGTTCCTGCAGCACAGGCAGCCCTTCCCAGTCCAGGCACAGGTACATCATATGCCACGATTCCACGATGCCACCGATTTCCACCGATGCCATAGATGCCACCCACACCACAGATGATACCCATGCCACAAGATCCACCCATGCCTCACCTTGCTCACCTGCACACAAGACAGCCCCACTACACTCCTCCTTCCTCCACCCACAGCAAGCCCAGCCTCAGAAACATCTGTCATCGGTTTTGGGACTGACACCCCATGTCATGGAGGAGGGGCTCTCAACATCATAGGACTGAGCAGGTCTCTGAGAGCTTCCTGCACACACCATCCCCTGTTGTCCTCTCGGGGCCAGGCCACCCAGTTGGCACCTCAGACCAGCACTCCAGCAGCAGCCATCTCCACAGCACCTGGACCCTTCACCCCTGAGACATGGCAACGCCTCAGGACTGATGAGAAGAGTGCCAGAGACTGGGTTGCTACCTGTTGACTTTATCTCTGCGTGGGACACTTTTCTTGCGGTCATTTGCTTTTACAGTTTGTTATTAATAAAGTTTATCTTTGCTTCACACACTTGGTTCAGTCTTTCAGTAAATAAAGTCTTGGTGGAAACTTTTAGAATTGGTTTAAGCCTTTGCATGCTTGTGGATGGGTAAGGATAGCAGTGGTGGAACGGATACCTTTGAGATGGTTAAAGCTGTGGGATGGCGTTAGGATAGCAGTGGGATGGGCAGGGATACCTGTGGATGGTAATACCTGTTGCGGATAGGTAAGGATAGCAGTGGGATGGGCAGGATATCTTTGGGATGGGTAATATCTGTGGATGGGTTGGATAGCAGTGGATAGATAAGCCTCCAGTGCAGGCATAGTGGGACTGTAGGGTCTACCCTCCCAGGTGCCACACCTATGGCCCTTTATTATCAATAACAATTTAATCATTGATCCACAACATTTCAACAAAAACACAACTCTTTATTAAATGCCTGTTCATTGTAGGGCCACTCAACATACATGGCCACAATCTCATCAGCTTGATGAGACAGGCTCAAGGAAGCATCCACTAAGCACTACCATCCCGTCTTGCCAGTCCACTGCTCCAGCTGGCGAGTTGCACAGTGTTTCAGGAGGTTGCGCTGCTTCTTCCCTTCACTGTGAGGGTCTGTTGGGGCCTTGCACATCCACAGTATCTATCAGGTTTCACCCTTGCCTCCATTCACCAGGCTCCATGTCCCCATTCCCTTGTTTGGTGGTCCACAAGCCTGTTCTGCAACACTGGGTAAGCGGGTGCCGCATAAGATTGTGCAGGATGCAGCAAGCTTCCAAGATGTTCCTCACGGTCTCTGGGCGGATGCTGCATGATGGTGAGAAGTACCTGGAACCTTTTGGCCAGGATGCCAAAGGCATTCTCCACCACCCGCCTTGCCCTGGACAGCCCGTAGTTGAAGATCCTCTCTTCACAGGTGAGGCATCTGGAAGTATTGGGCTTCATGAGGTAGGTTCTGAGGGAGAAGGCGTCATCCCACGATGGAAGGAGGGCACATCTTGTGGTGTTGTTGGGCAGAGGGTCTGGATCTGGGAAGCCCATGATGAGGTTGCGTTCCAGCCCCTCCTTGAGGTGACTGGCGTTGTATACCTTCGGGCATCTGAAGATGACCCATTGCCTGAAGCATCGATGTACATGAACTTGTAGTCAGCATTGACCATGGCAAAGAGTATGATGCTGAAGAAGCCCTTTATAGTTGAAATAATTGGACCCTGAGTTGGCTGGAGCTTTTGCAGGCCACGTGCTTGCCATCTATGCTCCAACGATGTGGGGAAGTTCCACTTCTGATACCACTGCTCTGCAATTTTCTTCCATCCTTCTGTTCAGTGGAGGGGCACTGGAGGAGCTCCTCCAGGTATTCTTCGATGATGCCTGCCACCACTTCTCTGACCACAATGCTGATGGTGTTGTGTGGCACCTCCAGGCGTACTGCATGCTCCTGTATGTTGTCCCGGAGGGCTGGTGGCGCAGAGGCAGTGCCACCTTCAGCCCAGGGTCCAGGCTGGGCTGGAAGTTGGTCTTTGCCTTGGTCAACCTGGTCTCAGCCTGCTCCACAACTCATCAAACATGGTTGGCAGTATCCTCATGAAGTTCTGGAATGCACGAGAGTCTTCGTTCCTCAGCTCCACCATCAGCTGTTATATACAGTCCGTACTCGGCTCTTCTGGTGATCCATCTTCGGACCCACACACTTTCTGGCTGCCTCCTTTTCTTCCGTAGAACAGGGTGAAGAAAGCCTGTAGATGGCTTCGCACTGTGTAGAACGATGGCAGCTACCAAAAGGAGTGTGTGACGATCCATGGTGGAGATGACTGGATGCTGTGGAAGAGCAAGAGGCCAGACGAAGGCTGAAGAGGTCTGCACCGCAGGCGCTGGGACTGAAAATGAGATCCAGGTGATTTCTCCCCCTTTTTATAGGAAATATAAAATCATCCTTTCTACATCTGTGCTACTAACGCTGCGTGGTTCCGTTCCACATCCGTTTCGCTTTCCTCCCTGTGTCTGTTTTCCGCTGGAGCAGATGCGAGTTGCGCGGATGCGCAGCAGATACCTAGCGGATATAGCGGACGTGTAAACGGATGACAACGGACGTATAACGGATGTTCCCTATTGCATAGCGGATGTATAACGGACGCATTGGATACTTTTTCCGCTCAAAAAGTTTGTGGCAGCTGAAAACTTTTGATGTGTATGAAAATTAATGTCAGTAGACGGATGCTGGATGGATAGAGAGTATGAAAAACGGACACAGTGAGTACAGAACGGATGCATCGCGTAAACCAGCGGATGGCAAGTGTTTCTCTCCATTTTACATCCTCTTTCCATCCGTTGGTGCTGTGTGACAGGGGCTTTACTAACTGTATATAGTTAAGTAATTAGGTAATCAGAGCTAATCAAAATACACATTAGCAGAGTAACAGAAATTCTCTTTGTGGAATATCTGTTAATTCCTAGTTTATTTTTGTTCTGTTAATGCTGTTGTTTTTGTTTTAAACCTTGACAAAACTGGATGCACAAAGAAATTTTCTCAAATAGTGCCATAAAAAAGGATCAATGGTCCACAAAACAGTTCCATTTTCCTTTTGGTTGATCTCTTGATTGTTTAGACTTATGTTAGCTTCCATTCCCCTCTCCACAATCTCTCACCAGTAATTGTGAAGAATCTTGAGGATAACCAAGGGGAAATGATCTACAACTTTCCAGAATGGTATGATCAAAATATGGCTTATCAGAAGTTTCTGCTTACATCACAATAAATTTGTGGTCTCAATTACATTTTCCTTAATACAGTAATTTCTCAGAGGTTTTTTTCCCCTTAAAACAATGTGAAGGGCAGAGGTGATATTCAGCACTTCGGGAGAATTTGTATTGGAAAATTTGAGTAGTTTGGAAAACTGGCAAATACCACCTCTGACTGGAGATTTTACAATAGCCTTCCCCTGCCACTCCCACCAAGCCACATTTTTGGTAGTAAAAAAATTTGAATCCTACCACTGATGAAGGGGTGAAATATCAAATATTGCTCCCACCTAATATCAATATGATTCTTCTCATTTTTCTAATCATAACAAGAATGAACTCTGCCATTCATCTTTAAATAATATATCCTCAGAATGTCACCTTTGTCTGCTCCCTAAATCACAGCAGTGACAGCTTAACATCATCTTTAGTTGTCATTTTAAAATGTTTTCCCCATCTTCTTCCATCAATGTTTTTGTTTTCCTCCTGAAGTGTGATCTAAGCTGGGATCTCCAACCTCAGGTTACAGACCAGTATCTATCCGAGGCCTGTTAGGAACCGGGCCATACAAATGGCAGGCGAGCAAGTGAAGCTTTATCTACACATGTGGGGGATTTAAACTGTACACACACCCCTCCTCCTGGTTCATGGAAGGCAAATTTTCTTCTGAAACAGTCCCTGGTGCCAGAATGGTTGGTGGACCATTGATTTAAGATATTTCCTCAGAAAAGTGTTTGATGACACAGCCTAATGACTGGACTTTCACCAGCTCTTTTAAAGTCATTTTAGGTTTCTGCAAATAGGGATTGAAACATCCTGTTGATAAGTACAGTCTTTCATGGCCATTTATATTCGAGCTGCAGGAGAAATAGGACATGCAGCTTCTATAGAGGCACTTTCTCGCTTGATCCTTCACTGAATCTTCCAAAGGGCTCAAGAAATCTTATATGGAACTCTTATATATAAGAGAATATATAAGGGATTCATATTTGGGATCCAATCTGGGTCAGTCCTGGTTACTTGATGGAAAACAAAGTTGCAAGAACCTGCATGTTCCACTTTTTAAGGATACTTAGCCTGGAAAAATAATGCGAAATGCATTGAGTAGTGCCAAACATCTAATCTGTTCCCAAAACATCTAAATGGCATGCCATTGGACAGAGATGGACTTTTTAAGGAGAGAGAGCCAGGCAGAGCAAGGAAAATGTTATGTTTTGCACAGGAACCTCAAATCTAGCCTTTTGCTTCCACCACCTAACCTTAGTAAAAGAACCTTCAATCACTTGTTTGTGGAATTGAGTCACTCAAGTGGAATTGAGCATTTTTCTTTCCTAGGGATCTGGACTGGGGCAATCCTGGCGTTATTTTTTTGGGAGAGTTTGTTTGAAGGATGATTGGCATTCAGCATCAGAAGACCCTGCATAACACAGTTTATCGTTTTTTTTCAGTCTTAGTTCAGATTAGGTTATAGTACTAAGGTGGTACCAGTTGCACTTGGGGATGACTTATGGAAGAATCAGGTCAGTGGTTATGCAACCATCCCGGTGCCTCTTGGATATCTTAGTAGCTTTCAATACTATTCAACATGGTATCATTTCTGAGATGGCTTCAGGAGTGGGAGGCATTGTTTTGTGATGCGTTTCATGGCAAAACTCTATCTTTTAGTGATTTTTAATGATTCCTCAAGATTTTAAAAAAGAGAGAATGGGTCAGATTAGATTTAGTTTTGAAGGAGGAAAAATAATGGCATATATTAGTCATATGATATTGACGGAATGCAACTATTCATATATATAGAAAGAAGAGACTTCTTTCTCTCAGCTATGATATCAAATGTAAATGTAAGTAGGCAGATAATTAATGCATAATCATAGACATTTTATATTTCATTCACCTCAATATGTTCTCATAATTTTCTGTTTGAATACATTTCAATTCATTACTTAATATACTATCTAGACCAAGAAAAATAATAACATTAATTAATAGCTTCAATGGCCAGAATTGACTTGTTTTTGAAAAATCTCAGAAAAAAAATAAGAGAAGATTCTCATATACACATTATAAAGCAATATTTAGACTACATGTTATACTGATTTCAGTGAAATGATTGTAAAGATGACCTATGATTAGTATACTCACAGCATGATATGTAGAGTTGCTTGAAGACTCTGAACTCTCAAAGAGCTAGAATGTAAATGACAAAGCAACAGGCCAATGCAACAAGAACTTAAGAGAGTGTCCAGATTAATGCTCAAATCAGAATAATGCCTGGTGGTTTATTAACATAATGGCAAGACCCATCTGGTGGCTATGCCAAAATTGCAGGAGAAAAAAACAATCAAACAGCAAAAGTAACACAGATGGAGCTTCATTTCATTTTTATTTGAAAGACATGTGAGCAGAACTGAAGTCATGTTGGATGACCCATTGAATTAAATAAAACTCAGTAGCTCTGAGCTCTCAAACTCAGTAGCTCTGCTAAATAAGAAAGTGTTCCAGTTTGTGCACAAGATAAAAAAACAAGATAAGGCTAGAACAATGGGGAATTGTAATAAAGTGCTGCGATGTCAGAAACCGTGTA
>BHFT01018976.1:0-19895 GCA_004320025.1 Laticauda laticaudata
TTCCAACGGATGGCAAGCTTTTTTTAACGTTTTACATCCTCTTTGCATCTGTAAGTGCAGTGGGACAGGGGCTTAAGTGAATCTAGTTTTCCCCATTGACTTTGCTTGTAAAAATTCAGCTGGGAAGGTCACAAATAGGGAAGGTTCAGGACACTATAACCATCATAAAGTTATGCCAGCTCCCCAATTTTGATCACATGAACATGGGGATGTTGTAAGTGTAAAAACTGGTTTAACTCATTTTTTTCAATCTTGTTATAGCTTCAAAGCATTGCTAAACAAATCATTTTTTGTTTAGCATCATGCAAGTCAAGGACTATTTGTAATCTAGTAATCTAATCTTGTAATTAGCCTCAAAAGATTCCACAGGCATGTAATGCAAAATAACAGATGCTTCCAAGCACAGGTTGGCTGAGCCAAAAAGCACAGAGTGCAAAACAAATACTTTTGCCCTTTTAAACAAACACATATTATATGTACACATTGTACATCTTTCTGTCCTATTACTAAAAAGAGTGTGAAACTTTTGGTAAGGTAGCCATTGTTAGACAAAAAGGGGAAATAAATTCCTTCCCATGGAGTCCACTGCACCGACAACTCACACTCGATTCCAAATAAGGAACATTGCCCAGCTTCTTGGACAATGAGGACAGGGCTGGAATCAGAAACTGGCACTATTAAGTGTCTTTTAAGGTCCCAAAGGAACTATTCTGAACTCAAATCACACTGTTCTGAATGAGGCAATTTGCTTTGGCTACAAAAATACATTGTCCCATTCATTTTAGAGATGATTTAACTTATTTTCATTTGAAATTGTTTCAAGTTCCAAATGACTCAAATTCAAAATACTGAACACATTTCTACTGACCACTTTTTATCACCCACTGTTCTTCCTCCTCTACCTCTGCTCTTAATGCTTATTTACTTGCTATTTCTGGGCATGAAATGCAATAAGGGCAAAATTAATCAGCAGCATCCTCCCTCTGAACAGCAATAACCCTTGGACATGGAGGGAAGCCACCAATAATAATAAAATAATAAAATGTAGCAAGGATGTCAAAGCAAATTAAGGGTCATTTGGCCAGAGTCCACACAAAACATGAAGCCTTTTCACCTCTTCGAAGTGAGAGGTAGGATTCCCTTACTTGTAGTAATGTCATCAATCCTCAATTGGGAGACACTTTTATTATATTGCAATGATCATCCAGAATCATGCAACATAGAACCTTTCTCTTAGAGTAAAAAAGGCTATCAATGCTGATGATAAAATTGAAATTGATAAAATTGAAATGTCCATTATATCAGAGGAACACACATTGATTAAAATGGGGTCAAGTGATTGCCCACTTTTCCACCTTATAATATCCAGGGCAGACATTTCATTTTGAGCAATGCTAAAGTTGTTCCTAGCTGCTAAAGACTTACAAAAGACTGGGAAACAAAAATAATGCCTTTGGTCCTGAAAAATAATTTGCCCAGTATTCAACTTTTTTATTGAACTTTCAGAGAAACATTACTGAAAACACATATTTAATATCTTTCAAGACTAAATCACAACTTTAGTTTTCCATCTCCACAAACCCTTCCCAAAGCAGAACACTAGGTTGCTTGTATGAATGACTTTTGCCCATTGGAGAAACTTCTACAGAAAGCTCAGGATGAACTGCAATTCCAGGGCTAATCTAAAAATTCTGGAGCAATCTTTTCCAACTTGGTGCACTCCAAAATATACTGTAAGTTCCATGATCCTCAACCTGCATGGATCTATGGTCCTCTGAAAATCAAGCTTAGTCCTAGGATAGGAGAAAGAAAATTGAAAACATTTATTATAATATGCGAATAAAATAGATATCTGATGAACCATTTTAAAAATAAAGAGGGAAGAAACAGATTCAAAGAAGAGCTTAGTGTCCTTCTGTTCCTGAACTTTTACAAAACACCATTAAAAATCTTCTGTCAACTTTCTCTAGAAACAATGTTGACACTGTGACATCCAAAATGCGTAACATACTCATATGACTCAATCTCATTTCAGTAATTTGATGCAAAAATCAATTGTAGTTATCTTGTCATCTTAGCTGTTATGTGGCAATGGTACATCCTGGTTTGCAATGTTTTTGAACTAATGGTCATTTTGATGACCTCCTTGCCTCTTCTCTCCTCCCACTTTTGCACATTAAAAGAGAAGCCAAATATTTGCAAATCTGCCTAGGTGAAAAGGGCTTAGCTTTACAGGTATGCTTAGTTCTCAGTTCAAATTTTTCTTTGCTGTAGTTCAAAATATAAATCTCTTTGACCTACATTTGGAAAGCATTACATCATGTATTCAATTAAAGCAGGTCCCAAATTAAAATATAGAAAACTGAATGCGTAACATGAAGAAAAAAGTAAGAATTCTTCCTTTGCACACACAATTCCTTGTCTTCACTAATACATAAATCACACCATGAAGGAATTTTAGAAAAAAAAAATCTTCAGAGGGAAAGTTCTAATTATGTGCTGTAGTTAGTACACATAATACTTTGTATACTTACCTTTCTTTTTTAAAAATAATCTCACAGATATTCCTCAACTATTTGTTTTGACATGTGAGCATACATGCAATTATCAAATAATATGTGAGTATCATTACAGTGGCAGCTTTGGGCAGTGTGATTAATCAAATTATATTGGAAATGCTCCTCCGAACATTCAATCTATGTGCATGTGTATTTTTGTCTGCATGGGTACAGCTCTGTATCTCTAATTGTTTTTCCTTATATTCCTTGTACTCATCTTTTTTTTTGCATCAATTCTCATGATTAGAAGAATTCCTCACTCCCACCCCGTAGCTGCTATAACATCCCACAAAACTCATGTGAACAAGTATTTACCAACAATTGAACTTATCTGTATTATGAGAAATATTACTATATTCCCTGCAATATGTAAATGTCCCTTTTTTCCCCCAGGTCAAAGTTAAATCCAAGATGATAGAAAGGAACATAGTAAATTTTCTTCTTGTGCCATTGCTTTCTCATATACGACCAGAAAGTGATGTCAGAATAAAAAATGAATATTTGTCGGGTAGTAATGGATGCAGACTTGGCAAACAAAACAAAACACCTATTGCTAGCTCTTTAAATGAAGAAAGTGTAAAGATCATTGGAGAGTTATAAAGTTCACCTAAGATTGGAAGGTCAGCTACAGCATTACTAAAAAAAAAATAGAAAACAGCACCCTCTTTAATGTTAGCTGACTAGAGACAGATTTCTTGAAAGAAAAGCCTGAGGCCACAACTAAAACTGAAACTTCCTGGCAATGTGGTAAGCCAATTGTAATGATATCAGCACAGATTTCTTTTGAACCTAAAAGCAGCTGGTGCCATGAAGAAAAGGTTGAACAGAGAATAATGTTCTTCCCAACAATGACTGGGCCAATTGACCTTAACATATATGATGTATTTGCATTCATGGGTTGAAAAAGCTTTCAAACCATAATGGAGAAATCTGAGACTTATTACATGTCATGAAAAAAATACAAGGTCACACTAACAAAAACAGGCCGAGACAACTGATGAATTTGTAACAAATCTGAAATCAAACAGTAAAGTCTTATGACTTTGATAAGTTGACTGAATATCTGATCAAATATCAAAATTGTTTTGGACATGAGAAACAACAGAATGTAAAAATGCTTATATAGAAAATGTTACTCAGGTATACCAATCAGGAGAAGTTGTTCACTCACATATCAAAGTTATAGGACGTAGCAATGATAACATTACTGTAGCTAATGGTAATTAGCCATCACTTGTGATAATCACTTATAGGGAGAAAGGAGATAAGTAAACTCTAGTCAGAAAGAAGCTTTAATCCTAACAAACAAATCAACAAAGGGGAAAATGGCGAAATAAATTAGAAATAGGGAAAAATATGTGCAAATAATGTAGGTGACATAGTATGAAGCAAGCCTACAGTGTTCAGCTTATGGACAGAAATAACATATATGTGGAAAGTATAACAATATAGCTAAAAAGTGCAAAAATGCAAAAACAGTTCAAAAATATAAGAATCAGAATCTGAAGATTATGATGATTTCTTCATAGGCTCAATTGATGTGAACAGGATAAAACTTCAGAATGAAGTCTGGATTGAAACAATACTCACTAATCAGATCTCCATTGTTTATAAGACCAATACTAGTTTGCAAGAAATTTTAATAATCCAAAATGATTGCACAGATTGAAGCCTAAATGAGGTCATATTTCTGAAATCATATGTTATGCACACAAAACCACTAGGGATTCAGAACTAAAAGGAAAAGGCATTCTCTATTATATCAAATGATAGTAATATCAAATATAAGAAGAATAATTCTTATAGAAATATAGAAGAGAAATAATCAATTGTGTTGACTCAGACAATATAGAACCATCTAAGGAAAAAAAATATTTAGAACCATCATAAGGGAAAAAAATCCATGATTAAAAAGATATGAAGATTTCTTTCATGGTATTGGCTGTCTTCAAAAACTCATGACATTTTTAGTAAAGATCAACAAGTACTCAATATCAAAAAAGTACCAGTAGCATTGAGAACAAAACTGAAAGGAGGCTTGGACACAATCAACATAAGAAGAATTATTCACTGTATTGAATAATCAATTTAATGGGTTCATTCCATGGTTATAGTTCACAGAAAGATAAAAATCAGAAATCTGCCTGGACCCCAAATAATTATATAAGCGTATTCAAAGAAAGCATAATCACATCTCAATATGAATAGATCTCTTAATGAAACTGGCAGGCCCAAAAATATTTTCCAGCTGTATGCAGCAGCTTGGTTTTGGCACCTACCACTGGATGAAGAAAGTATATGCCTTTGTATATTTAATATAATATAATAAATGTATATTTAGTATGTTATACAGTTTTGATACAATATTAAACATATGCCCTTTGGATTGCATTCTGTTTCAGAAATATTTCATCATACTATGCAACAACTGTCGGAAAGTATCCAGAAACTATATAAATATGGATAATACTTGGAGTGCCACAAAAGAACATGTCCTCCTTAAACGAACCCTTAAAATGAACAAAACAGATAAAAACTATAATATTTGGGAGAAATACTGACAAAACATGGCATTAAATCAGATCAGGCTAAAGTAAGGCAGTGCCAATACCAACAGATCGGAAAGACATTCAAAAGATCATGAAAATTGTAAATTATGTTCTGAGATTCATTTGCAGCCTGTGTGCTCATATCACAAACCTAAGAATTTTACTTTGCAAAGATGCTATCTGGCACACAGGATTTCAGCAAATGACAACAGATTTCCGGATGCTTCTATACAAGCTATATGGAGCAGAAATGTAATCAAATAGTCAAACACAGTAGACTAATAAAATAATATTGAATGTTGGGTGAATATTTTTGTCTTTTTTAGCGACAGGGTGTGTGGAAGCTTTTTATTTAAACAATTAAACCCACCCATGTTATAAGGATAATGATATATTCCTTACAATGTTAACTTCATTTTTTTTTTGTGGGTATTGAGTCCAAGCTTACAATAAATACAATCGTTTGCCTTTTGTATCACTGCTTCTACATAAATGAGCAATACACTATGGTAATAAAAACTTAAGAAATCCCATCCCTAGCATTAAATGGTACAAGCTCCCATTAGTTTGCCTTCTTATTCAAATTTACAGCAAAACAAAGTGGCGGATGAACCAAGGACCTTGCACACTACTGATTGCCTCAGAGGCTGCTATGCTGTAAATTGCAATTACTGATGTTTAAATTGCCTTAGAAGTTCATGTCAAACACTGAACCTGCCCTGGTGTTTAAGATAACTCCAAATTGACACCATGTAGATATGTTTTAGGGCTTAAAAAAAACCCTAAATATTCTAGCATTTTGGCTTTCTTTCTATAGTACAATTGGTAATGTAGGGCCTGAGGCTAGTAGATCCTAGTAAGATCAACTGAATACTAAGGATTCATCTTGAAAGAATGGCCCAGAATATCTTTTTGAAATATAGGAGATGACAGGAGGAGAAAGGCAGTACAGAAGCAATCATATTACAACTGGTTCCTGCTCTGCCTCCCCACTCTTGCGTCAATCCTGTCCAATTCCAGCACTGCAGCAGGTGTCTTTGGTGAATGAACTCTCTGCAGTTGTGAGTAACTGCTTCGTAGACCCAATATCATTTGTATGCGAGTGAGAGGCCCTGCACAGCTGAATGAACAACCTGTTCTTAATCTAAACAGGAAGTTGGGGGTGGCGTAGGACGAGAAGGATGATTCAAAGGATGGAGGGAAGAGAAAGATGCTTGGAATACTAATGCAGCTTCCCTCCACCCCTCCAACTCAAGTACTGTAGAGCGTGCTGGTGTGATGCAAGCAGACAGGCAAAACAGATGCTTATTGTCTTTAACAAAATCCAGTGAGCTACTGATCATCCAAGCAGAGTGTTAGAAGATACTTCTTTCTCTTGGACTCTTTTACTTACACACACACACACACACACACACACACACACGCTTCATCTTTTTCTCAAAGAATTTAGAGTGGCCTAAGTGGGAGGATCCCCAAAAGGCCTCCCAATTCTTTGTCAACCAGGACTGAGCCTAGTGCATTTCAGAAATAAAACCAGAGCACAACAGTTTTCAGTTTTTATTTTTAGGTTATCGTTGCAACACCACCAAAGAAGCTTTTCAGGATCACTGTGAAAAAGAATTGGCAACATAGTCAAGAATTGTACAATCCTGTGAGCTTTGATTATCTTCCAAGCTTTGAGCCATTTAAAATTAAATTTAAAAAAATTGTCATCAATATTAATGGTTGCTAACTGGTGGGCCGTGAGAAAATTTTGGTGGACCGCAGACAAATCTCACCCCCAGAGCACCCCCCCAAAGCAATTAATCCAGGCTGCGCAAAAACACAAGGCTGTGCCACCCACATGGCCTGTGGGAACCCTCTCTGTCCACTCATTCCTTACCCACAAACTTGCCTGCTAAATTGCTATTTTTCTGCTATTCTGCTGTGCCGGGAAACTTAGATTAGGTAGGAAGCAGGAAATGGTTGGGTTTCTTGCTTTATAGCTAGTCTTTAGATCTTTGGCTCGGTTTTTGAGCACAGTCAAACCTCCCTTAGGACTGAAGGTTCTATTGTTCAGTGCAGACTCATGACAAGCAAATTTTATGTGACAGACTGAGCTAGCTGATGGCAGATAGATATATCTCTGAATGAATCTGTGATTCTGTGAACGACTCAATCTGCCTGCCTGCTTTGCCTGCTTTTGGATAAAAGTTACTCTTTTTTATAAAAAATGCAATATTATATAAATATTTATAGTATTTACATACAAGCTATGCCCAGTCATATGACCACTAAGCCACACCTACAAATTAGGCCACACCCACAGAACCAGTTAGTGGTCCCAGGGATTTTAAATTGTGAGTTTGGTGGTCCCTGAGGTCCAAAGGTTGGCAACCCCTGATCTATTTGTTCCATTAGTGGAACCACATTCATAGCCTGATCATCACTATCTTCAATTTTTACATTTCCCAAGGGCTCTTAATTTAAATTCTACCAATTAATGTAATTTAGACACAAACAAAAATCAGAACTGAATGAAATGCTATTGTGCAAAAGGGCTGAACTATGGAAAGGGATGAAAACAAAGGGAGTGGAAGACTTCTCCACCATATAACAATTTACTTGAACAGCAGAATTCATGTGGTTTTATACTGCTGAAAAGAAATATTCGTTTATATATTTGAGAAGCAGTTTCTTCCAGTATTCTTTTTTTCCTTACTGTTTATGAAGTTTAACAGAGAATTAATCCCTGAATAAGAAACTCTTATCTGCATATCCAATTTCCACATTAAGTTTTCTAATCCCTTCTCCAAACATGTGATAAATTTTAGATGTTTGCCCACAATCCATCAAATTGTAGATTAAGAAAATAAAATCGGATGCATTAATTTATATATACAGAAAGCAAAATTTTGATCAGCTGAACATTTTTGTTACAATGAAGAATTTATTTTTTATCTGAATTCTAATTTCAGCCCAACAAGACCACAAGGCTTAGGAAGAAGCATTCTGAGCAGGAATTGGCTAAATTTTTACTGTGAATTCTGTGAGATGCAAATAAAATAACTGAGAAAGATGAGAAGGAAGATAAACACAGGCATCTTCAGAAAGCAATGTCTTGGCTTACTCCAGCCATAATCCACATTAGAACTACCTCTCATTTAGCAATATTGAACTGGTGGCAAAAATCCATCAAGGAACAGAAAACTCTGCTAACAAAGATATGCCTTGCTTAGAATAAAATTCTTCCTACTTACCATAAATAAAATTATTTCTAGTCATACAGTCAGTTCGTTAAGAATGGAAAACTTATACTCTCTCTCTCTCTCTCTTACATTATGAATGTATATGTGTATAACTTTATGCCCCCACCCCCAAAAGCAGATCATTACGAGAAAAGGAACATGCTCTAGTGCTTCTGAGAGTCCTTCCTCTGCCCTTTTTCAGACTTTCCCATGAAATATGTGCATGTCTAAGAAATTTACAAGCTTTATTGCTAATCCACAAATAAGTACTCTTCATTTTTTTTACCCCATCCCATTACATTCTCCTTGAATAGTCTACCTGCAGCCTAGTCCATATAAATGATGCATTCCTTAATCCTTCTTTCAGAAAAAAATTTGGAGCAATGGTGGCTAACCTTTTCAGCACAGAGTGCTGAAATGGGAGCATGTATATGCATTGAAAACCAGAAAAGCAGGTCCCTGATGCATGCGTGCAGGAGCACCAGAAACCAAAAGTTTAGCTTCCCAGCATGCACATGCACACTGGCCATCTGGTCTTCTGGTTTCTAACGTGCATGCATGCGCAAAGATGACAACGGCTGGTATGCCCGGAGAAATGATTCTGCGTGCCACTTCCGGCACGCGTAGCATAGGTTCACCATCACGGATTTAGGATACCTGTGTTTGGTAGAAGGACTTAACAAAAACTAAAAAAAGAGATCTATTATAAAACTGGGCTCTAACCTGTAAAAGCTGCTTGTTAAAAGTTTTTTTTTTGACAAAAATCCACATCACAATTTTCGATTCTGAAATTTTCTACTGCATCTCCCAATTATAATTGCTTTTTAACCTTAAGCAACTTAAGATAACAAAATGAAACTTTTTCTTATTCTTATATAATCAGTTTGCTCTCATCTTCAGGTTCTTCAGTTGTGTTTTCTCACTCTACACATATTTTTCTTTGCATTTCCATCTCTTCTGTTCTCTAAAACAATCATTGCGGGGGGGGGGGGGGACACATTCTGTGTGCCTAAACTCAAGTGCACCGATTTTGATATTTCCATCCTTCGTTCCACCTCTCTCACGAACAGCAGAGGGAAAACAGAGTTCGATAGTTAGCACACCCCAGATTGGTGTGGTAAAGTTCCATCCTGCTCAGAATGCTATTTATTCTGGTCATTTCTTATTGTATCTTCCCCCCCCGCCGAGGTTTATGGTTGTCGTCACCACAAACACTCAATGTATTTATAGATCTACGGGCTTTACTCCAAACCTGTCATTCCACCAAATGGTTCAAAACATTTCTGCCGTTTAATCAAACTCAAGAAAAGAGGAAGACATACAGACATCGATTCCACATATATGCTACGCTAGAGACCAAGACTTTGCCTTTTCTTCCTGGCACGGTGAGAGAAGCACAATATTTTGCTGCTATCATGTATCTTCTTGCTGATGCTTCATCTCTGCAAAGCAGGAAAGGGAGGGGTTGATTTCAATTAGGAAAGGCAGCCTAGATCTTTGCTTGCTATGATTTTCCCCTCAAACATTTCCCTCCATTTCCCTCCCAATCCACATTTGAAATGCATCCTGGCTTCCAGAAGATAGAAAGCAAATTTGGAGGGCCAAATATTTGAGAATTAAGGAAAAGCTCTTTAGAAATCCAGTAATCTCAACACTATCTTGTCTCATTTCTGTTTCATCAAAAGCCCTGGAACAAATTTCTAAAAGAGTTAGATAAGGGTTTTTAATAAAATACAGTATAAGAATTTTGAAAGATTCCTCTTCTTCATAGAAAACAAATAATACTCCTCGCCCCCCCTTAAAAAAAAAACCCAGGGGGGAAATTAGAGGAGTAGTTTTGAAAAGAATTAGACTTTTACTTACTGTTTTTCCCTTGAAAATTATGCCTCCCTCCTTTTTAAAGGTGAAGCAATAGCCCGGTTGTGAACATGTATAAAGGATAATGAACACAGTATCTTATTCCTGCATGTTTTAATTACAGAATCTGAGAAAAGCTATGTAAATCCAAAGTGTAGGACAGGTGGTTAGATGAAGCCAAAAATAGTTTTGCTCAAATTAAGTTCAAGTGCTGGTGATAAATATATTTTCTCTGCAGGATCCCAGAATTGTTTTGACATTGGCTTTTACTTATTTCCCACTCCAGCTTAAAACTTAAAAAAATTATTCATCTCTAACTACTAACCAGATCCAAATTACAGTAGCTGAGTTATCTTTTAAGAGCCACAGGTAGCTAGATGTTGCCATCTTCTGAGATGTGAAATAAATCTCCACCTGTAGCAGTTGGGAAAAAGGCACAGTAATTCTGTAATCTGTACATTAAAAATCTGCCTCTATTAGTTCTATAAATAACTCACGGTGATAAGCATATTTAATACTCCTTCCTCCTTCTGTTTTTCCCACTAAAAAAACAGTGAGGTGAATAGGGCTGAGAGAATGACCCAAAATCATCCAGTTTTATGCCTAAAATGGGATTAGAATGCACAATCTCCTAGTTTCTAGGTTAGTGTCTTAACACTAGACCAAACTGCCTTTCTGGTGTGGTCTCTATCATAATCCATGTACTACAATGATTCACTTTCCACCTTTCTACCTCGGAATTGGAGACAGATTGTGCCCATGGCCCAATATGAAACTGCTAGGATTCAGTATGATCAGTATGCTGATGACACACAGCTGTATATCTCATCCTTGGACTGTACATGTGAATCCATCAATATACTGATCCACTGTCTTGAAGCTGTTCAGGTCCAGATGGAGCAGAACAACTTCGGCTCATTCCTGACAAAACTGAATGGGTCTGACAAAATGGCCCGTGATTGGGGACATCTTCATCATTAGTCTTGAATGGAGTAACATTTCCTATTCCAGATTGGTGCCTAACTTGGAGATCAGGAGGATTCTTGTATGCCTATTGCACCATTTCCTAGAGTAGGATACTCTACAGCTACTCATGCATTGATCACTTCATGAATGGATTATTACACTACATTGGGCTTAAGATCATCTAGAAACTATAGCCAGTGCAAAAAGCAGCAGTGTGAGCAGTATTGGGCTCTTCTCAATATGCTCATGTATCAACGGTGCTATCTGAGCTACACTGACTTCCAGTTATAAGATTGTGAGTCACTGCTCAGAATATTGATATTATACTGTGTGTTTTTTTGTCTTATTTTATAAAAATGCTGGTGGAAATTAAGCTACAGATACACATTCTTCAGCCTCTAATAACTTTGAGGGCCTCTTCTATATCAAAGCACCTTTTATAAGACTACATTTAAAATGTAGGATTTATTTTTGCATGGAAAGATTAGGGGTTTTAATGGATGAAAACAATGTCTTAATTCTTGAAGAGTTTTAAGGCAGACAAATAATCCTTTAAAAGACAAACAACTTTCCCAAATTAGACCAACTAAAGAAATATTTTACAATACCCATAGCCCGGTATGCTATCTCCCAAGTTCCAAATCAGATAGAAAAAGATATTGAAAATTTTGGTTTAATTTTGGTTTAACCTAACCAAATTGATAAGTTTTTCACTGTGAGCTACAGAGATTATTATTTCAGATATTAAAAATTATACATTTATTTTAAACCCATGTTTAACGCGATGAAAACCTTAGATAATGGGCTTTTTTTCTCTTAGTTTACCATTGCTATATCTGGCATGATATTAATGGTAAAGATAAATAAGAATAGAAATTAGAGTTCTTGCTATTTCAATTTCTACATCTATTCTATTCTACATCTAGATAGTCCCCAATCTTTCCTGATAGTGGATACCTATTCTGAAAAAGTGGCTGCCATGGGTACAGGCGAATCATGAAATATCAGAATAAGCAGGATAAAAAAAACAACATTCACAATTTCACTGTTTTTCTTTCATTCTTTGCTCAGTGAACATCATGCCTTTTTGAATGACATTATGCACTGAACAGAATATTACCAGGATTCAGACTAATATGTTGTTTGCCCCAGATAATGGGTCTATAAAGTCACAGAAACTGTAATGAAAAAGCATCTCTTCCTAGCTTTCCCTTTCACATAAATTGGAAGTGTTTGCTTATTGATTTTTTTCAGAGAAAGATGTGTGTTGACCTCCATAAGCAGTTTTGTGTGCTTTTAATTGACAGCAATGGGGAAAGCACGGCTTGTATCAAAAGTAATCAATCTTTATCCTATAATATACATATACATTATCCTATAATATACAAAAAGGAACAAACAGTTAGATATGGTGAAACATTGAATGAAAAGGGTGAACTTAAAACTATACAAAAATTAGAGGAACAAGATATAAAGATGAATTGGTTTTCATATGCGCAAATACATTCAAGGTATGATAAAGATTCTAAAACAGAAGGTTTCTATGATAAACTGACTGACTTAGATAAGATTTTGACAGGTACTGATGAAAAGGTGATTAAAAATTGTATGGATATTTATTAGAAATTAAACTAGAAGAAGAACAAGTTAAAGAAACTATGATTGCTTGGGGGAAGAATTTTGGATGTGGGATTGATCTAGAGAAATGGCAAAAATTGGCTCTCAAAATTATAAAATGACAATGTAAACAGCATATAAAGAAAATTTGTATAAGATGTTTTACAGGTGGCATTTCCCCCCCAACAAGAATAGCAAGAATGTTCAAGAATAAATCCGAAAAATGTTGGAAATGTCATCAGACACCTGGCTCATATTACCATATGTGGTGGACTTGTGCAGATGCTAAAAAATACTGGACTCAAATCCACACGTGGTTGGAAAAAATGACAAAAAAACATGGATTTGAAACCAGAAATATTTTTATTTGGAATTTTACCTGAAATATATAGTAAAGACTTGAAATACCTGATTGCGGCTAGGATTGTATTTGCTAAAAACTAGAAAAATGAGAAAATACCATCACAGGAGGAAATCATTAAGAAAATATTGGAATGTGCTGAAATGAGTAGATTGACATTTGAAATTAGAGAGCAAGATGATAAACAATTTTATAAAATTTGGGATCTATTCTATTAATGGTTAGACAATAAAATATAGTAATAAAATATGTAGATTTTTAGAAAATAATAAATATATAAAGATGTATTCTTTTCTTATTATATCTATAAAATGATTCTAGGATAGATCTGGGATGATAATATGAATTGTCATAAAAAAAATTAAGTAAAATATGATCATTTTGTAAAACATGAATGAATAAAAGTATAGTCAAATGGTTAATAATGATATTAATATATTTAATATTGGATTGAAAATACGAGATTATATACAATGTAATTATAATTGAAGACTGTGAAATGGAAGCACAAAACAATTTGTAAACCAACCGGCACACTGTATGAACATATATGGAAGATGACTTGATGTTTTATGTTTTGTTTGTTTATGTTTGTTTTAAAAACCAATATTTTTTTTTAAAAAAAGTAATTAATCTGATATAGTAGACAAATTAGACCTTTCCCTCTCACCCCAATCTTTGCTTAACATGCAGTTCAGAGCGCTTGGACTCATGCTTTATTTCTGTTACACAGATAGTTCTCAACTTACAACCAATCACTTAATGGCTTTTAGAAGTTACAGTGCCCTCCCCCAAAAGCCACTTATAACCGGCCCCTAAGTTATGGTTGCTGAAGCAATCTCCTGTTCATTTGCTCTTATGACTAACCCTACAGAGACACTGCATCATTCCTTTCCCCATATCTCACCCCCCCATTGCTGCAAGCATATCCCTCCTCCAGTGGCTTCCCACTGGCTTTAGAACTGATTCCCATTCCTCACTTACCTTTTCAAGAGTTCTGAAGCCTTTTATAGGGCTGAAACAGGCCACTTTTGTCACTCGGCCATTTGATGCTGCATAGCCAATGGACATGATTCCATTCTGCTGCCTTAATGTGGTTTGCACAGCGGGGAAGAAGCTTTCTGTATCTTTCAGAAGCTTTCTGCAGCACTGTGCAATCTTGTTAAGGCAGCAAAATGGAGCAGTTTGTCTAGCAACTTCCATTTTATCCCCACAACAAGCTTTTGGGTCAAAATGGCAGCAACTCCCAGGTTGCTGCCACACAGCCCAGGGAGAAACTGCTATGTTTTGCTGCCCCGATGTAATTTACACAATAGTGCAAAAGCTTTCTTGCAGCTTTCAGAAACTTTTTGCAGTGCTGTGCAACCTTGTTAAGCCAGAAGAACAGAGAGGTGTGTTGTGCAGCTGCCATTTTATTTTCATCCACAAGTAAGCAGGGCAAAATGGCAGCCACTTCCTGTTACCACCATGAAAACTATTCTGTTTTGCTACCTTAAGCAGGATTTGCACAGTACTGAATAAGTTTTCCACAGCTTTCAGAAGCTCTCTGCAATGGTGTATAACATTGTTAAGGCTATAAAATGGAATGGATTGTCTCAGTTACCGTTTTTCCTTATGCACGTTGGCGGGAGCAAAATGGCAATCTACAATCTTTCACAGGTTTCCAAAAGATAGTGCAGATGCAGATTCTCTTTGCAGAGCAGAACAGGACACTTTATCCTTCAGCTACAAGGCATCATTTCAGAAGCAGCCACCATGTTTCCAGCAGCCAAAGTGTATTCTTGTAGCTGTGAATATGACCACCCCTTCCAGAATTGTGCCCTATAACCATGCGATGAAGCAATCCATTCCAGGACTCTTTGAAGCTCTTCAAAAGGGAAATGAGAAAGAGATGTTTGGCCTGGTGTTGTGGGAATCAGCCCGAATGCTGGGGAAAGACCTATGGGGGACCTAAAGGGCAGGAAAAAGAGCATGGGTATCTCTGCCAGAGTATCCCATTCTTTGCCCCACTTTAATGACTTGCATGTTTGTTTAATGACTTCATTAGGAAGCACAAGAACAGTGGGCTCGCTATTTGAGACGCTTCCTTTAACAGCCATCATGATATGTGACAATAATGGGTAGGCTCCACTCTGGTCCTATCACAAGGAATACCTGTATTAATGTCCCCAAATGCTTAACTGGCAAGTTAATGTAAACAAAAGTCAGCTATGATCCATTCAGTCAGTCCCAACTCCTGGGGAAAAGGAGGGACTACAGGTAAACAACTGTCTGCAATTTTCTTGGCAGTATTTACAGAAGTGGTTTACCAGTACTTTCTTCCTTCAGCTGTGAGAGAAAGAAAGTGTCCAAAGAGAAACTAAACTAGATCTTTAACATAGTGTCTTAAGTATTAGATCAAATTATGTTTTTTTAAAAATAAAAAGGCTGGAGTCATATATAAGGTAAAAGTGAGAAAGGAAATAGTTAATTCCTTCTAGTATTGTTTATTCTCCTGCCTCCACATATACAGGCAGCCATTTTCAAAGTTTATTTCTGGTCCTTCCTAGGCTAGAGGGGCATTTGCAGGGCAGAATTTGCAAAAGAGAAGAGGCTGTGGAGAAGGGAAGGAAAATAAAACAAAATAGTACATTTCAACCAGTATTCACAGAAAAAGGGCTGGGCTGAAAGCAAATTTCATAAAGCACAAAACCATGCAGTCCAAGATATCTTATAAATTTCAGGAGGAAAAACACTCCAGAATATAAATAACACCACAGAAAAATCCTGCCAAAGAGTAACCAACCACAAGATGGCACTCTCCCAACTTGGATACAGTACACACACCAGGAGCATTCCTAATAATCTTAGTGATTGAAAAGCTATGTAGAGTAATGGTGAAGGTAATCTGTCAGGCATCCCACCCAAGTGGTTTAGAGCCTTATATATCAGAAGCAAAATATTAAACCTGGCTCAATAGCCAGCTAGCAATTGCTTCAACAGAAATGGAACCTATTCATAACGAGATGCCCTACTCAACAACCTGTCTGCCACATTTTGCATCAGCTTTAGCTTCTAAACTAAGCTATAGGTAGACATGTGCAAGACACATTACAATGATGTAAACCTGATATTAGTAGTGTGAGACTAGCACCAAAACAACTCTATAATATTTTAAGCCATATCATTTGTTTAAATATTGCAGTTTCCTCTACTCTGACTGGCAGGTCTTTCTAGGATTTCTGACAAACTTCTTTCCCATCATCAGCAATCTGAATTGTTTTGACTGAAGATACTGAGAACTCAGCCTCCGCTGTCCACAGGAAATTTATTTGCAAAACTAGAATTTCCCTTACTTGCACAGTATATTGGAGGTTATTTAGCTACGGATTCCTCCTTTCCAATGCAATCCCAGCTCTTTTGAGTGCAAAACTTTAGATTCTTTCCCTGTTAACTAGAAAAAAAAAATACAACCACACCAACTACATAGAATGTATTTTAGGAAGACTGCAATACAATGTACAATGTGAATTTTTACTAACATGAGCTCAACTTAAGAGTTCTTACCAAAAAAATGGAAAAAGTTTAGTATTCCTTTTCCCTTCTGCTCTCTTTGCCTTAATCAAAATTGCTAATTAGAGTTTTGTTAAAACTCTAAAAGTAGAACCTCTGGTCACAACAATAATTTGTTCCATAACTTTTGTCGCAACCTGATTTGGTCATGACCCGAACCTAATTTTGGAAATTTGGCACTTACAAAAAAAAAATGGCGTGAAAAGGAAAATCGACCACACAAAAAAAAATTGTGAATTTTTTGGTCAGAACCTGATTTGGTTGTGGTCAGAAACGTTAGTGACCAGAAGTTCTACTGTACTTGAATTCAGTATGATGTTCTATTCTTAAAAATGACAATTCCATTTAAGTAAGAGGTAGGCAACCTCCAAAAGTCATTAAACTACCAGTTAAACTAACTTTTTCTAAAAATTATATCCATTGTGGTATTTTTTATCCACAGACCCACAGATTACTTACATCTGAAATTTAGTTAGCACATTGTAGTGCAGAGGCAGCTTGAATAAGAAATCAGGACTGGGAATAAGAAGCTGGTATACACATCATTTTCAATATACTGCATTTCTATACATTACTTGGTCTATGTTACTCTTAAACTCAAATTAGCATTAGCCTGCCACAATAAAAACAGGTAAAAGGGGGAAAAAAGCTGGAGATAATAAGATTTTATCCCTTATTGCACTAAAATTTAACATTAAAATTGTTAGTACACTAAAATTGTATCAAAGAAAAAGAAATGGGAAAAGGAACATGCAAATCTATTTCCCATTTCTATTCCTTAAATCTATGCCGAGTATTTTTACAAAGGTATTCATCCCTGTCATTACCCCACACAAAATTAACAGTACACAGGGTGCTTTACAAAATTTTGCTTACAAAACAAATATGTCCATTTTGCATGCAGAAAGTTTCAGGATGACATTCGTGGTTTTGTAGGCTAGATAATCTAAATCCTCCTTTATGAAGGATATCCAAAATGGAAACATTTCCATTTGACAGTTAATTCCCTTTTGTTTAATCCAGCATATCCTACTGGAAGATAATTGGACCCACAGTTGAATCTCTCTTTCTGTGTCTAGTTAAAACATGAATAGATCCTTGAAATTTTTTTTGCACCAACAGAAACAGTCCCCACCAATTATATTGCCAATATCTCAGAAAAAGTAGCATATTCCACCATTTGGAATATGAAACAAACCAAAGATAGATGAGCTTTTTACCTTTGAAAAGGATGAAAAAGTTCCTGAGAGTGGGTGGGAAACCAAACTCACAAAACATGCTGAAAGTTATTGCCTGGTAATAAAATTATGTCACTGTTCTACTAATTCCAATCATTGTTCACAGGAAAACCATTTTCTGATTATTAAGTAGCACTCCAAGTTTAAAAATTGGTAAGGTGGGTAATAATAAGAATGATCTCTTTTTATTTGAAGCCCTTGTAATGTGCTGTCAGCTTCAGTAGATAATATTGAATGATCTTGATAAATAGGCTACTCTAGATGATTGATTTACTTTTTAAAATGTATCTATCCTGTTCAATAGTCAACCCACATTCTCCAAGTGACTTACAAAATGGCAAATAAAAATATTGAAAGCAAAGCAAAGATCCAGAGGGAAAAAACCTCTAGTCAATAAAGCTCAAGGGCTTAAAATAAATACATTAAAATTTAAATTAGAAACGTTAATAAAAGCCTTACATAAGATGACAAGGAAACTATATTGAGTGGCTTCTTTATGAAAAGGAATGAACAAGATCAATGCAGCTATACAATACATAGTTAAATCTGATGAAAACTGCAATTAAATCAAAGGCCTCAAGGAAAAAGAGTAAGCTGGATTTCTGTACATCTAAGATAATGAACCAATAGTTGAAAATTTGGATGTAAATTTTGTATTATTTTCAAACATCCTCTACATTAGCTCCAGATACACCTACTGCTGTAACATAAACTTCAATAGATTTTGGTGAACATAATGAACATTTTAATTGTTTACAATAATGTATAGAAAGCATAAAAATGTTGAAAATGAGAATAAAGAGGCTCCTGCTAGATAAAAGAAGCATATAGATGGTCAAAAGTTGGTAAAGGTGAAGGAACAATGGATCTGTGTAGTAGTGCAAGAAACTAACTGAAATTTTAAAATTAAGTTCTAATATATTCATATTCTAGACCAGGAGTGGGAAACCTTAACTCTTTTATGACTTGTGGACTTCAACTCCCAAAATTCCTCAGCCAGGCTGAACTTGTAGCTGAACTTCTGACAGGCTAACAAGCAACATTTGTATTAAAAAAACCAAAATTTTATGTCAAGATAACTCTATTATCTTTGATCCCAATATAAGAACAAATACGGTATGTGCATGAACAGCCCCAAATATAGAATAAATGTATTTTAACCATAACTAAGGCAAACCAAATTCTCAGCTAGAAATTCTATAATGGGGGACTGGAGGGTAACAGCATGACCAGTGAGTATGATAATAACAAAAGCAGTAAAACTTTAAAACAGGTATTAAAATTAAGTTATATTATTGAACCATATAATTTCAAATTTAATGCTATACACTGCTTGTCAATTATCTTGTGAGTGTTTTTTATTCCACTATCCAGACTTGTCACTGGAAGACAAGAGATAGCTGACTTTTATCCAAACTTGATTACAGAAAGTACGACTTCAGCAACAGAGTGGTCAATGCCTGGAACACACTACCTGACTTTGTTGTTACATCCTCCCCATTCTTTTAACCTCAAACTATCCACTATTGACCCATTCCTAAGAGGTCTGTAAGGTACGTGCATAAGTGCACAATCGTGCCTACCATCCCTGTCCTATACAGGGGTAAATAAGCATGGATAAAGGACATAAGAATGACATGTTTATACTTATACCTATTATCTTGTAAGCAATTCACAAATCGATCAAATAAATAAACAAAGAGAATGACTGTTATCAGGTAATTATCATACTTTTCACTGTACCTCTACTTTGGGACTTACATAAATTGATATTTATGTTACCCTAGAATTTTTTTCTGTGTTGTCAGTAGTTCTCCAGCCGTCAGAGAAGAATCTTTTCTCCCAATATAACCTGAAAACATATACATATATATATATATAAAAGTTTTCGCAGGTACTTACATGAATGAAGTTCAGCTTCCTTCGGGTATTATCCCACGTCATTGTAGTGCTTTTAAAGTTGTAGCAAC
>BHFT01018977.1:0-45207 GCA_004320025.1 Laticauda laticaudata
CCTCCTGCACATTCTTTTCTGGTTGAGTTCTTCTTTGTGGTGGCCATTTCTGACCACCGCTACAACCGCCTTTGGGAAAGCAAGTAATGGCCAGCTGGGGAGGAGAGATGTGGCTCTCCTCAACCCTGCAGGCAGTCTCCCCCTCTCACCACCTCTATGGGGTGGCTTAGCACCAAAACCAGCCAGCTCAGGGTGCTCCAGTGGCAAGCACAGATCAAAGCCTCGCAGAAATGAGGTTTCTAGCTAGTTTTCCATATTTCCTAAAACACCAATTGTCTAATTTGCAATTAAATAGGAAACTGCCAATCACAATGGTAGAACTGACTATTTGAATTTCAGCAAAAATTGCTATCACATGTAGAAGACAGTTCACAACAAGTTGGTTTGTATCAAAATTATAGCCTGGTCCACTTTTCCTTTACTTCACTATATCTTTTCTTTTCTATCCCATATTAATATTTTTCATATTACAATCATAATTCATACAGTACTTGTTTATGTCTTTACATACCAACACATTAAAAGGCACAGACCCGAGCTTTGTATTCCTAACTAGTTATCTGAGAAAAATCTGTTGATAGCTCAATCATATTTCAGCTATGACCACCAAATTTATTTTGGTGTGACTCCCAAAAGTGTTTTCTGTCAGTTATGTATATTGGTGTTTGTTGTATTCTAAAATAATTTAATGATGACAGAACTAAAATGATGATTTTGAGGGAGTATGAAATAGCTGTACTATTCTCAAAAGCCTTTGCTTCTGGCTTAAATTATGATTTTAGATTTAAATTTAGCTTGACATGAGGTTTCTTGGCTTCTCCATCACTTCCTCATTTTCAGCCAAAGTCTTTCATCTGAAGAGTGACCATGAGCTTTCCTTATCTTTCCAGGTCCCTGTTATGAGAAAAATATTATCTAAAGTATTCCTGGAAGCATTCATTCTTGCCAGGATCAGGGATTTGTAGTTTTTCTCTCTCAGTGAATTGAAAACAGATTTATGCTATTTTCAAAATGGCAGGAAATATTCAGAAGCAATACAGCTTTTCCATCCAAAGCTAACCTGTTTTCCTACCTGAGGCAAAAACCATGCTAGCATTTTCTTTTAGTGTCTTCTGAAACTAATTGGATTAGCTGTTTGGTTCATCAAAATTTAGGGGCGAACAGCTTCCTCCATTAGCAGTCTCCTGAAATGAGTCACCTGAGATGACTTATGTTTTCCTCTGCCTAAATATATAACTGTCCCCGTTTTCATCTGACCTTTTCTCAAAGAAAATGTTGTCTTTTTAACTGAAATCTTTGAGAATTGGTTGTTCATTCATGTGTTTGTTTTCCATGAGAAGGGTCGGTTATGCATTGTTTATGGACATACACATCTGAATTTGGTAGATAGTTTCGAGCATTGCCCATGCGGGTAAATGGTGACACATTATACTAAACTATAAACATTCCCCTTACTCTCTGCTGGAATTCTTTCTATGGCATTGGAAGGCCTGATATTGCAGAGGAATATATACAAATGCCCTTACTGTCATCAAAAGTATTACCTGATAGACTTGCAAAGCAGCTGAATAACTCAACAGATACTTTGACCTGTTCCTATTCATCTCAATGAAACTTGAACAGAAGGTTCTTCATGAATAATTTCCTATTCTTAGAAGAGATAGTCTCAGCAATCAATGAGTTTTGAGTCTGTATTGTCAGTTACAAAAAAGAAATGACTAAATATCCATCTTTTACATTATTTCTATGTAGGGCAGAATCTACAGCTACCCAGATAAATTTGCATTCTTGCTGTAGGCATTTGTGAATGCTTTTATGTGAGAGATTGGAAGCTTGAATACACAATTACTGAAACATTTAAAGGTCTTGTTTTTATTTTAACTGCATTCTAATTGAAAGCATAGCATTAGACTATATGAATACTCAGCACCATGATTAAAATTGCATGGAAAGAATTGTAATGGGATACAGACACTTTCAACCCAAGGTCATCATTTGCACATGTCTCAAGTTCTAATTGACTGACAACATTACCATTATGTTTAGTTATTGGGTCAATGTAAAATGAATCAATGGGCCAGACATATGCTTGACTTGACAGTTTCTGATTGCAGAGTAAGAGTTCAGCTATCATGAGATGCATATTGATACTGCTTCAGAAGCAAATATTATAGACTACGATTCAGTTCTAGCACACAAGGATACTTTCAGCATTCATATTCATATTCATTGAAAGAAGCTTTCTAAATTCAGTGACCTAAATGCATTATTAAATGCAGACTAAGATATAGCATGAGATCAATATGAGTGATGTTTTTAATTGATTACATGTCATCAAATTGGTATTGAATTTTTGCAATAATATAGATAGATGTTCTCCAGGATAATCAGTCTCCAGAATGATCTTCAGATCTTAAAGTAATGTATATATTACTATGGTAATGGTGGTGGTGGGTTAATTATGGAGCTGTGAATCCAGGAGGACTCACAGACTGTTTACTGGGTCTATCTGAGGCAATAGCACCTTATCTATGACTATTAATGGAAAGTTTTCAGCACCAGAAGTTCTGAACACCCAAACCAATCTTGCTTGAGTCTTGCTGAAACCTGTTGCGTCCTATTTAGGTTTGCGCAGCCTCCAGATACCGAGATAGGATGTCACAGCATCCCACAAAAGCCTGGAATAGAGATATAAAGCTGGGTATCAGTATACATCACCCCAAACTGTTGGATGAACTCACCCAGCAGCCTCATGTATATATTAAAAGATGAGATCATGGATTGGACCTTTCCTGTCCTATTAACATTGACCAGAAACAGATCTGGAGGGAAGAGGAGATCCAATAAAATACCCTGTTGCTCACTCCCAACTCCTGGAGCCAGTCTAGAAGGATAGTATTGAGAGTTGTTTAGATGTCAAGAACAGTTAGTATAAAGGTATGTGGTAATGATCAGATAAAACTCTGTGTGTGTGTGTGTGTGTTTACTTACATACAGTTTTAATATCTCTAAAATTATGTTTAAAATTTAGGAAAAACACCACAAAAAATTGTGCAGACATAAAAATATAAACATTTGGTAATGGCCTAGAAATGAAGCCCTTGCCTCACAATCAGGAGGTTGTGAGTTCAATCCTAGGTAGCACCAGATATTTCTCTGGGTGCAAAGAGAAAATATCCGCTGTGAGCTCCATGCAGGCATCATGAAGGGCATCCAGCCAGTAAATGCATAGCTCCATTCAGTGACGCCGACTTCATCCTGATGCATGGGATTACAGGGTGATTAAAAGAAAAAACTATATATAAACATTTGGTCAATAAAAATGAGTTTGGTATTTGGACTTCAAACTTTTTTTTCCATTGTCTCTGTGTATGTGTATGTATGTGAACATGCTATTGTAAAAGTTAAATTCGTAACCATGCTAGCATTTGGTTTCTTACCTGTTACTTATCAACAAGCTCCATTGAACAACTGGGATTACTTCTAACTAACATGTAAAATGTTATGAGTGGATGATAATTCTATAAAACAAATGTTTATAGTTTTGGCATGTTGTTTATTATGCATTGTGAGTTTTAAAATCTTAGGAAAATTCTTCTTTACATGAGCAGAATTTTAATGTTACCTTGCTTGCAATGAACCCTTGAACAAGCCTATTTTTAATGTGAGTTTCATTCCTAAATTCATTGCTTTTTTTGCCTGCTGGTTTTACAAATGGCAATCTGCAAATTCTTTTTTTAGATATTTATTTCAGCTGTCTTTTTCCTGTTACATTGGTAAGTGATACTGCTACAAATGCAGCCTCTTCCTGTCCAGCTGTTTTGTTTGTTATGAGATGACGGTTATGATATGATTTGAGCACAATCCAAATTAGAACCTCATTTCGCTTCTCGTCTTTCCAGTTCCTGATGTAAATCCTCAGAAATGTTGACATTGACCTCATCCTGATGCTCATTGTCCTGTTTATTTAAATAATGTAGGATATATATCAGTTCAAAGCACAATTTTTTGACTGTGGTCAAAGTAAAATATCTGCATTTTGCTTTCTTGCTTAAGATTTCATGAGTTTTCTTTTTTCTTAATAAGGAAAGATTATTTTTTGATTTATGATTCTGAAGAGCTTTTTAAAATTCTCTGTCTCTTTATTGCTTTTAAACAAACCCTGTTCATTATTTATTTGAAAAATAAAAACAACTTTTTCATAGTGGCACAGAATCCTTTTGGGTCTTTAATTATTGATATCTTTAGTACGCTTTCTGATAATGTGAAAAACATGAAGCTTTCATGTAAATGGCAAAGCCTGTGCTTATCTCTTTAAGAATTCCTAACAACTTCCTAAACTATCTATAGCAGATTCCATTTATAGCTTGCGAGTACAAAAGTATCATTTACTTATTAATGTTTAAGAGAGCCACTGTTTATCAGGTTTGGTAAATTAGGTTCATTGTATTTCAGAACTGTGTTCGAGTTTCTACTATATAAACTAATGGATTGCTGTATTAATATTCCAGGCAACTATCTATTGTAACTGAACATGAGCAGCATGTATTAAATATGCTGGGCAGATATGTGACAACAAAACAATGCATTCCACGTTCAGTTTGAATGGAACAGTTTTATAGTCCTACCTACTTTTATATTCATGCTAAATGTTTGTTCTTTGTAATTTATAAAGAACTTTGTAATTTACAAATCATCATAATCATCAATCATCTGCAGCCTTCCTTCCTTCCTTCCTCCCTCCCTCTCTGCCCCCTCCCTCCCTCCTTCCAATTCACTTTTTCTCCCTCCCTATTTTATTGCATTTTTTCCTGCTTTTTTTCTGTCCTTAGTGTGGATGTGCAAAAATTATATTTGCACTTTTGGCAAATATTCTTATTCTATGTAATTCTTCATTTTGCTTTTTTTTTTTTTACTTTCTTTGTAATNATTTTGCTTTTTTTTTTTTTACTTTCTTTGTAATTGTTTCCTTTCTCTTTTTATCATAAGTACTTTTCTAATAAAGTCTCATGAAATATATGTTCTTGTGAGCAGGAGTTCCAAAATTCTAAGTTGCTTAGTTTTGATGCTATTGTATATTTCAATGCAATTGTATTTTTGGATTATTAATCCACATTGTTTAATGTTAAATGCTTCAGGCCACCGGTCATAAATCTTGAATAGAAAATTAACTTGACAATGGAGAAACAGCCAGCTTTCTTTGCATTTAACAGCAAAACAATGGAGCAGAAATGCCTATCTGTTTAGCAATGAGATTGCCCTCTAGTGGGTTGCTTTACATGCAGTTTCATTATTATCCTGAAATAAAAAATGATTTCATTCTCTAAAATACACCTTTCAATACTTTGACATTCCATGCATTTTAGTGGATTGTATCATAACATAACATACTTAATGATAAGAAATATATATTTTCTATATCATTTGACCACAATTGTACACAAGGTTTCAGAATGAAGCCTGTAGTGACAAAGCAGCTGAGTAGCCTAATGAGATTTTTCAAATCTGAAACTGTGCAATTAAACTGAGTGTGTGATTGTCACTTGAATGCTGCTGTGTATGGATTAAATCAAACTCAATACTCCCCAGCCATTATTCACATTATGCTGAGTTTGAAATGCTTGGTTAAGTTTTCCAAATTAGTCTGTATGTCAAAGTTGCCAGCCTTGTTTGGTATAGGGAATGAAATTTGTGTTCGCAGCACAATTTGGAAATGAAAAAGGTAATTCAGAATAATCAATGAGTGACAGAAATGAAGCACCCCATCTAGTTGTGCTTTCTCATGCATGGAAGGTTAATTCTGGAAAATAATTGTTCCACATCAATTATTATAAAAGATCACAAGACAGTTTAACAAGGACAGACCCATTGCTATTCTTCTTAAATGCACAAACTCTCAGGCATACTCTGATAATAAAAGATATCTGGATATGTTGAAATAGTTTGGACTGGCTTTTTACTGGTATATAATATTGAACATGAAAATCAGAAAAGAATAGCAATATTAGCCCCCCAAACAACATATTTCCTGATCCAAATTATTTCTCTGAAGGATGCTGGTGCATAGTTTGAGAGATTATGGATGTAGATTTACACTTGATTATAGTACAGTACTAGGTTTGTTTTGATTTGCATAAGCCCAAGAAGATATTTTTCTTTCCTCCTTTCTTCTATATGTTTTTGTAGATTTTTATTTTCAATAAATAATACAAACAATGTGAGGAAGAGATATTGGAGATTAGAAGTGGATTGCCTTTGCCTTCTTCCAGTATGCTCTCCAAATGTGAAATGGAACCTGGAACTAAAGTGGTGGGATAATGAAAAGCTTGTCTAGCATGGAATCTGCTGATGACAAAGAGCAGAAAGCAGATCTTCCCTAGACCTTGCAGTGCTTATCTAATAGTATCTGTAATGAGTGTATTAATCTGGTAAGATTCCTGTAAATAGGCAAGCAGAAATACATGTGTCATTCTGATCAACTAAAGAGTGCAGAGAAAAGCAAAAAGATGATAAAGGATTTGGAGGCGAACATATGACCAACAGTTAAGGGAACTATTGTAGGTATGTCTAGCCTAATGAAAAGAAAGGATTAGTGATGATTAGCTGTCTTCCAGTACTTAATAGACTGTCACAGAGAAGAGGGGGTTGACTTATTCTCTGAAGCACCAGAGGGCAGGACAAAAAGCAAGCTTCCAGGACAGGAAGCTTGTTAAAAAGAGATTCAGCCTGGAATTAAGGAGGAATTTCTTGACAGTGGACAGAATTAATCATGGAACAGCTTGCCTCCCAGAGTTGTAGGAACTCCATTGCTGAAGGTTTTCAGTAAAAATTGGGATGCAATAAGGTTGAGGCTGAGATTGAGTTAGACTAGAAAGCCTCAAAGGTCCCTTTCCATTCCTATGATTCTATACTTGCGTCCTCCTGATTCTTTACACGATGCTACCTAGATGCAAGCATGACAAGGCAGGACATTGCTGAGATCAACTGGATCTCAGTCTATTCTCTTTTCTCAGTAATTATGAATCATATCTTACTTGGTAGGAACATCTAGGTCCTTTCAAAATACTATCTTCAGGCATAGGTATGCAAAATAGGAGAAGGTGATATAAAGTTAACATGATGCTGGATGACACATATTGACACATCCTCCTAGAAATACCTACACAATCTTCTCAGGAATTCACATAGGCAAAAATAAAACTTCCAAACTCCTTTATTCCCTTTCTCTAATCCATTTCTAATCAGTGTCATATTTTTGCTCATGGTCCAGGGAAAGAACTTTAGCAATCACCCTAAGCTTATAAAGATGTACATCAAGATAAACAAGAGCATGACCACATGGAATAGAGCATTATTTATTAAACATACAATTCCCAGATAAAATCATTCAAATTTATCTTCAGTACAGACTAGCATATCCTGTACAATATTTTAACAGTTCCCTATGATGTACAGTCATAGTACAGTCAACAGTTCCCTATGATAGTGTAATATGGCAGTGTAATATGCGCAGAATTGTAACAACCAATTCTATGGAACCGTAGAATCTTGTAGAATCTTGCAGAATCCCACCTCTGCATACCTCCATCCTTAAATATGTATTCTGCTGAATTTTGTAGTGTGAAGGTTTTCAATTAAAATATATATACAATATAAAATTGAGTACACTAAGTCAAAGTATATATATTTTAAAAATAGTTTGCAAACTGTATGCATTCTAGAAGTATGTAAATATTTGTATATTAGGAGAACTTTAAAATTTTTGTCAGATTTTTTCTTTTTTGACCTCTTACATGCCTGCAGAACAGAGACTGAAGCACATTAAAAGCAAAATAAATGGACAAAAGAGGAATCCTCTTTTGTTGAATGATTTTTGATATTTTGTTTGATATATCCAGGCTATTCCTTGAAGTTCTGCATGTCATTTCCACCTAACTGATCATCTTCATAGTTATATGCAAATAAGTTGTAACATCTGCAATTCAAAGTAACATTTCTTTTATTATTTCAGTTTGGACCTTACCTTCCTATCTCTAGTGCACTTAAAACACAATTGTAACCCAATAAAAACAGTACTAAAAGCACCATTATCTCAAAATACCTAGGAAAAGAAGATAGTCTTTAATTCTTCCGAAAGATGAAGCGACTGGGACTCTTGAGTGATAATATTCCATTGTTTGGGAGCAAGGCAGTAATTTGAGAAAGTGGCCAGGTGGTTCACAGAAAAAAAATCAAGTCAATATATACAGTATTTGTCAGCCTTAAGTTTTCACAAAGCTCTATTGTTCTTATTTATTGTCAGATTCAGAAAGTACAGAGCAATTTCTGCTCTCTGAGATGAAGTTTATTGAGTAATTTTGGGCATGTGTCTGAACAATACTTACATTGCACAAATATTTTGATGGTAAAATATTATCTTTGTATGTTCCCCTGAGAAGTGTAAGATGCATACCTAGTACAGATAATCCGTGATTAATAACTGTCTTGTTCAGCAACTACTCAAATTTATAGCAGTACTGAAAAAATAGATTTGTAACCAGTTCTCAAACTTACAACTCTTGCAATGTTCCCACCGTCATGTGAACATGATTCGGGCACTTAGCAACCAGTGTACATTTACAATGGTCACAGTGTCCTGTGGTCATGTGATCATCATTTGCAACTTTCCAATCAGCTTCCAACAAGCAAAGTTGGCAGATAATGCAAATTGCAGTCACATGACATTGCACTTAATGACTGATTTGCTTAACGACTGCATGAAAACTGAGATTGTAAGTCTGAGTTGGACGCATGATGTTTCACTGAATATCACTTAGCCTTGGAGTTGTGATGGTAGGTGGGAACGACTTTGAGACAAGGGGGAAGAGATGCCACCCAGGGAATGATAAAATGTAAGTGGGGTAGCCTGCAGCTGCATGATGGACTAAGAAAGAAACTCAGAAAGGAACCTCTCTAACTTACCAGACTACAAAACAAATATGGGACATTTGTTCTTTCAGGCTTGTAAGGTTCTGTTAATGTAGTCTTGCAACGAAGTAGAATTAGCTCATCTGGTCATGTTTTCTGGCTTGTTTACTTGAGAAGGCTGACAGGAATTGATGGTCCCAATTGCAGTGGTTAAATGAAGACTAACTGTAAATGGATAAATATAATTGGTGAACATGCACTTTGTAGCACTGGACATTCACTGGTAAAGGAATATAATTCACTTACTCTTTACTATATCCTTTCAAAATTCTATTGGTGATCCATTTTGGCAAAGAACTTGGATATTCCTATATTAAGCTAAATAGGTGAAGAAGAAATGACTATGCTATATTGCTAATCAAAATTATAGAAAACATGACATAGATCATTATCCTGGTCACCACTCGCTTCTCTCAATTATTGATTCAAATTTGCATTAACAGATTCCTGAAATTTTATTTTGTATACTAGAACATGAGTGTATTTTTTCCCTGAAGGTGTCATGAGTCATCTGGCTCTGAAACTGCATTATGCTGATTTGCTAAAACTCCAGACCACCTTCCCTGTTGTTTTGTTATCTTACCCATCTTTTTCACAATAGCATCACCTTTCCTTTCTTCTCATGGAATTGCTATCCTGTCATTTGACCTATGCCACCATTATTACAATTTCCAATGTCCGAGGTCATATGACATTGCCCCTCTCTGATTCACTAACATTCCATTACCACTTCTCCTTTGCATTGTGTGTCCTAAATCCTACCTTTAATCCTTTAGAGGACTTTGGAGTAGATTGATCTTTGCCTTTCATTGAGATATCTCTATAAAATCCCTAAGCAGTTATATGGTTAAAAAAATGTCCAGCAATGCAAATTTTAATGTACTTTGTGTAGCCTTATTTCCTACAATCAAATTCTTTACCAAATAGCTTGGAAGAATTATTCTAAGAAATAATATCTCAATCACAACTGGAAGAAACAAAAAACTTCAGACCCAAAGGGAAACAGATGCTAATTTGAAAGTTACTAATGAAGATGAATAATGAAGTGATGTTATGGCTCAGTGGCTAAGGTGCTGAGCTTGTCGATCAGAAAGGTTGGCAGTTCAGCAATTCAAATCCCTACCACTGCATAACGGAGTGAGCTCCCATTACTTGTCCCAGCTTCTGCCAACCTAGCAGTTCGAAAGCATGTAAAAATGCAAGTAGAAAGATAGGGACTACTTTGGTGGGAAGGTAACAGCATTTCATGCACCTTCGGAATTTAATCATGCTTTGGCTTTGTAACAGAGATTACTGGCTATTGACTGGATCTGCCTGCATGAGATCTTTTACAGCCAATTCTGGAAATAGGTAGCATTTTTCAATTAATGCTTGTGTATATATGTGGTGTTCTAAATCAATTTATGAAACTAAATATCTAATTTCATTTGTATTAATGAGCACAGTGTACATAAATGAAGGAGGGGAAATATTAACTCATTTTCCATATTGCTATTTTACATGTCTTTTTAATTCAAAATAATATAAATTCAGTCTAACAATGAAGGAATAAGAACATAATAAACATATATTCCACTCTAGTGTGGAAGAAACTAACAGTTCTGTAGCTTAAGTCATTGATCATGGTGCATACCAGTGACATCACTAGAGACTTCAGCTGTTTAGCAAGAAAGGGTAATGTACCAATATTATGTGCATTTCTCTCTCCTTCCTTTCTTCCTCCTCTCCCTTCCTCCCTTTTCCAATTTCCAGATCACCAACTTCTATTTTATCACTCTTGAAATAAGTGCAAGTGACTAGTTTGTGAACTGCATGGAATGGAAATAGTTTTTGATTGCCATAGTAACAAAATATATCAGTGAGGAAAAGAGAACTTGACTATAAAAATATAAAGCCTTTAGGCCTCAAGCAACACAAAGAAGCAATTATTTTCCAAACATGAGGGTCAATTCTGTTTCTAATATATTATTTTGTGTTTATTATCATAAAATGGGGAACATCAAGCAAATCACTTCACTTTTTTTTAGAGAGAAATGCTGTTGTGTTTTACAATTTTCATTCTCTCTGGCTTTTTTTAAAATGAAATGTGAAAATTCACTTTTATCAATTTAAGATTGGTAGTCCGTAATGCATCTTATATTTGACTGCTGATCTGGTAATGCTTTATGTGGTTTACTGTTAGTTATTTATTCAATTTATGTCATCGTTTATTAATCAATGATTTTGTTTAATGTTGTGCTTATACATGGTCATGGCTGGTTTGCCAGGTATGTCCTGTCAGAAATGTGACAATAAGTAAACAAACAAACAAACATTTCACATTTTACTTCAATTAAGAGTACTAAATATGGAATAGAAAAATCCAGATCTAGATGGCAGTAAATAGATAAGAAAACCTTTAAAACTTTCTACTATCCAGATTTTGGCTATTCAGATTTGGTAACTCTAAAAGTCAGAAATCTGGCTCGAAATCAATTCTAGTCAATGTATGATTGCCAATTTATAGACATGTCTCATTTCTCTTGTAAAACTGAGATAAAAAGGAAAGATGAGGGGAATACGTTAAGTATCTTCAAAAGAGCTTACAAAAATCCCTTAAATGTATAACTGTTGTGGACATGCATTCTTGGATAAGCATATGAGATTCCAGAAACATTTACAAAAGTTTCTGTTTGGTGTGTGATATACAGATGCAAATAACAGAAATGGAGGATGCAACAATAATTGGCAATCATTGAGAAATAGTGCCATAGTTAGTGCTCTTGAACTGATTGTCAGTTGAATATTATACTTTAGAATTTACTGTTGGAAAAAAAAAGATTAACAATTTATGGGATAGCAGAAATTGGTCTTTGGATCTTGATCTGAATGATACATTGGAAACCAGGAAATGGTAACCACAAAATGATGCGACAATTACAAATTAATGGGTTAAATGTGTTTTTTAATTCCCTGCATTATCTCTCTTAATTAAGACTGAACTTTGTGGATAGAGAAATTCAGATCTGTACACATTCTGTATTCTCTCAAAGTACAGTATGTGGGTTGTAGCATAACACATGGAACTATAACAGATGCTAGGGACTACATATATCAAAGTATCCCCTTATTTATTTTTAAAAGCCACCCAAACCTAGCATGACAGGGAGAAGGATAGATGAGAAATCTCTTTGTCAGGCTAGATTTAACATCTAGGAAAACTTCATTGGCAGAGTGAATATAGTGGCTGAGTGCACGAAACTGTGATTTGTTTACTGTTGGCTGGAAATGCTGTTTGAGTGTTAACTGAACAATTCATAGTTAAATAAATCATGGTTTAATGCACTTAGCTAATATGTATTTATACATTTAAATCACTTCATGATAGGTTGTAGCATCAGGATACCAGGCAGACATTCTATGGCCCATCTTAAAAAGAACAAACAAGCTGCTTTACCACTTTTGAAGAGAAATAAAATTAGGGAAAGAGGGATTAAGAGTCCCGAGGTTAAAATTGTGTCATTGTTTTTGAGAGTGTATTGTATAGTCATCATAATTAGGGACTCCTGTTTTCAGCCAACATACATGTAGGATAGAAACAATTAACTATACCAATACTTTTAAGTCTACTGAAAGGCATAGTAAGTGCTCTTACATGCATTCCCATTAATGTATCAACATGGAAGTAATAGAAGAAACATAATCAGAAAAAGGAAGCACTTTAAAAATAATATTGATTTAAAATTGAGAAAGGTTATCTGCATTCTTTCTTGCTCTGATGTACATTTGTTTTGAGCTGAGAAAAAATATTTTCCAAACTCTAACACCCTGGCCACAGGGGGATATTTTTCTTTCATTTTAACTCTTTGCTTTATTGTTTGTCCTAATCCCAGAGGATGGTTTGAGTCATTGTTTCCTTTGCTATGTTCTCTTTAAATTAATGTTGTTCTAAAATGTGTTTGCAGATTTTTTCCCCCTTTGTTCTACTACCTCTCTTATTTTTGGAATGTTTTGCAATTTCTTTGATATTTTTCCTGGTGATGTTACTGAGCTTTATAGTTGGAGGATAATATTGCTCTTGATGTTTTGTCTAATACATCTTTCCTTTCCTCTGAGGCCTGGGTGGGGCACATTTCCCAATCTGGGGAAAAAAATAATCCATTGGGAAGATAATGGCTTCTTTTCTTGGAAACCTGGTCAGTCTTGAGTATCACTGGAGAGACGATTTGAAACACAAGACTTCTTGGCCATCTCAAGATGGGAAGAAAGTTCAGAAACAGATTGGACTTCATCAGACTGAATGAAAAGTGGTAGAAAAATGTCCAGAGTTTGTATCCATTGAAAGCTGTCATGAAGGGAACGCTTTTCCCATCTGGCACCCATCCTGCCGGTGTACCCCAAAATAAGTTTGCTGACTTTAGAGGTGGCTTCCTTTTTGTCCCCTTCTGATTCTGTGGATCCTGAGAACTCACCTTATCTCTTATTCGGACCCAACTCACCTCACCCCCCCCCCCCCNTTATTCGGACCCAACTCACCCCCCCCCCCCCCGGTTCCTTTCTGAGGTCTTTTGTGCAGAAACGAGTCGAACGAAATGCGTGTGGCAGCCCAGACAGGCAGCGGTGGAAACGAAGGCCTGATATTTCTTTATTCCTGGGAAGTAGAGCGTTCATTCGTGCGCAAACTCTGGGGAGCCCTTTTTTCGCCCTGGATCCGAATCGGGGCAGTAAGCGGGCGTTTCAGGAGACGCGGACCGTTTCAACTCGCTCCCTTCCAGCGTGCTCAAGCTTCCGCGCCAGCCACCTCTCTTCCCCCTCCTCCCTCTAGTCAGGGCCGGGCCGGGCTTGGTTGGAGAGGAGACGATGCCATCCCCACGCCGGCGACCCCTCCTCTCCTTCCTGTTGGGATCCAGGAGGAGCTTTTAAGGCAGTCTCCTTTAAGGTTTCTCCGAGGAGGCTGACTCGAGAGGAGGAGTTAACGGAGATCTGCAGCTGTACATTCTCGAGTGGAGGAGAGAAGGAAAAAGCACCAGAAGCGGAGAGGCTGGAGCGCAGGGAAGTGGCGGCCCAGCATCCGAGGCCTTGGCGGCAGCAGAAAAAGGAGGAGCAACAGCAGCAGCAGCAGCAGCAGGAGGAGCAGGAAAAAAAGACAACACAACACACACGCACACACACCGGAGCGGCGGCGGCGGCTGCCGCTGCGCGAACCAGGCGTCTGGCAGGAGTCGCACCTCGGCTTGCGCGCCCAGACGGGACAAGCGAGGAAGATGAAGGAGAGTTGACCCTATTAAAGGCTGCCGCCGCTCCGCGCTTGGAAGTGAAGGGTCGAGTCCCCCTTCTCCTCCTCTTCCCCCCCCCAATATTCCCACCTCCGTGGGTGAACCTGCATCTAACCGTCCCTCGCCAGCTTCGGGCTCTATTATCCTTATTCTTTTTTAGCACAACAAAACGTCGCGTGTGCGCGTTCTGTTTTTGTTTGGGTCTCCGAAAGGGGGGAAGGAGGAGGAGGAGGAGGGGGAGGGAGAAAGCAGCGGCCGGAGAAAAGGAGCTTTCTCTCTTCCTTCTCCATTGAAGCACATAGTCCACTATGATCTTACTCGCCTTCAGCACTGCAAGTCGGGGGGATATCGTGCATTGGTCCAGGGTCCTCTTCTTGCAAGCCTTGCTTTGGATTTTATGTGCCACCGGATGCAGAGCGGAGCAGTATTTTAATGTAGAGGTAAGGTCGGGGGCGATGTGCCTGCTTGTGTTTCCTTTCTTCCGGCGTTGCTGCGCGCGTCGCTTCGGTGCAAATCATACTAAGCCAGCCCTTCTTCCCAGAGACGGAGCAGCCAGGACGTTTGCCTTCTCCCTGAGAGTTGCCCGTCTCCGGGCTCCTTACTCAGCGAGGCGATCCCGTTATCCCCGGCGGCAGAGAGCCGGGATGCCGGGCGCGCTCTAAGCGCACCATTGTGCCGAGAGAGGTGGGAGTGGGCAACGGCGCGCTCACTCGGGCGCAGCCAACTTGGCTGGCGGCGGCGGCGGCGGCGTAAAAGGGACCGGTAGACGTCCGTCACTGGGCTCGTCGCGATCGGAGTACATAAAGGAACCTAGGATGTCATATTGCTGATTCTCTCTCGGAGTGGCCTCTTTGCAAAAAATAAAAAAATAAATAAATAAAAAGACAAGCGGTCGGGTGCGAACAATGGCAGAGGAAATTGCCATTGTTTCAGTACAGCCGGGTTTCTTTTGTCATTGCCTGGGGTGGCTAAACTTGGGCTGAAACAAACCTTTTGTTTTTCTTTCCGGGCAACTACAAACTTGGAAATAGAAGAGGTGGAGTTAGCTAAAACGTGGAAAGGTGAACCAGATGCAGAGTAGATTTGTTGTGGGTTTTGTTTCCACTTCCACTCCCCCTCCCCCCGCCCCAGTGGTGTTTTGGCTTCTCAGCCCTACTCTCTAAGATTTCTTGATTTGGCTGTGCTTTCTATTGGACCAGGATTTTATACTGCAAGTCTTTTTCAGAAGAGAAGCCCCACTTAGCTTTGTAGAATGATTTCTCAGGCATCGTTTGCTTTAAATTTTTATCCCGCATTAATTTAATATGATTTATTTGTGGCTTCTTTGCCTTCTTTTGTCATTTAGTCTGCACAATTAAGTATAAAATATTATCCCCTTATCTCCCCTGAAGTTGGATCCATTTCCAGTGGTAACTGGCTAATTATACATGATGGTTCTGCATTGACTCAATTCCTTTAGTTCCTGCCATCTTTCATCTTTTCCAGCCGCTGTTCTTGGCAGAGAAGTTCAAAGAGGCTTCACATCCTACATAGCCTCTATTTCTGTCTGAGACTCACTGTGTTTCACATTACATACCCACAATTACTTACGTTTTGACCCCAAAGCACTTTAAAATTTAAGATTACTCTTTTGCATATCTGATGTCTGCTCTCACCCTTACTTATTGCTTTAGCTTTCACAATCTGGTACTTTTTAAAACAAAGACAATGTTGTTACATATGATGAACTTGTTTTTAACCATTTATTATCAACTCTATTTTGTAAAGTATGTTTTTTCCCCTTCAATTCCTGATCTTGGTTATATGATATTTAACAATATATCTTGATTGCTTTGATTAGATTTTCTTATATAAACTTACTGGATTTTTTTTTTGTATTGATTGTTTTCCCCTTTCTTCCCCATTCATTCTAATATGATCTCATGAGATGAAGCAGTAAAACATTTGGAACAGAAAATGCATCTTTTTAAATGTCTTACAGTGGCAGATACTTTTGGTGTAACTCTGCTCACCATTATCAGGATTGACACTAGTTAACTAAACTTCCCCTTCTTTACTCTTATTCTACCAATAAGGAGCACAGGAGACTCCCAATAAGGTCTTGCTATAGTAGGAGCACTATCATGTAGGAAATCCCTTTTAGGTCTAGACATTTTCTCTCTTACTGTTGGAGTTGCTGGCCAACAGACTGCTCTCCAGGAAATAGGCCAGCAGCAGATGGTGCTAGGACACGAAGAGTGGAACTAGTTTAATCTGTTTGGAACATAGGAAGAGGCCAGCATAATCAATGAGAAGGAAAGGAAGAAAAGTCAACATAGGGCTAGAGGGCATAAAGAAGTGAAGTCGAAGATGTTTTCTGCCTATGTTTTGCTTAATAGTGGCATACTCATTAAAACTGTATAAATGAAATTGAGAATTCATAAATCTCAAACAGTAAGGATAACTAAACATGTGGACTTTTGCATCATGATATCAGTAAATTTCTATGAAGATTCTCAGTCATCCAGGGCATGGTTGTACCAAAGGTGCTTTTTTTTCCAAGAGGCAACTACTTTCTGGTTTTTCTTTAGAGTTGAAGAAGCTTCTTGGATCGGAAGCAAAACATCTTCAAAGAAAAAGCAGAAAGCCCAATTGCCTCTGGAAAAAAGCACCTTTGGGCAATAATATCAGTAATATAGTAAAGCAGGAATCTTCAAACTTGACAGCTTTAAGACTTGTGAACTGCAACTCCCAGAATTCCTTCTCCAGTCATGTTAGCTCAGGAATTCTGGGAGTTGAAGTCCACAAGTCTTAAACTTGCCAACTTTGAAGACCCTTGCAGTAAAGCAATGCAGATATGGAAAACATTTCCAATTCTTAGATGTCAATACATTTTGCTTAGTGACCGTTCAAAGTTACAGTGGCACTGACAAAAGTGACTTATGACCAGTTATGACCTTTGTAGCATCTCCAGGAACATATGAAAAAATTTAGATGCTTGGCAACCGACTCATATTTATGATGGTTGCATTGTTCCAGTGTCATGCGATCACCTTTTGGGAGCTGACAAGCACAGTCAATGGGGAAGCCAGATTCACTTAACAACCATGTTACTAATTTAACAATGGCAGTGATTCACTTAACAAACATGGCAACAAAACTCATAAAATGGGGCAAAACTTACTTAACAAATGTCTCGCTTGGCAACATACATTTTGGACTCAATTGTGGTTGTACGCTGTACTACGAGAGCCTCCTAGGGACCAGTTGGTTAGGATTTACTCAGATTTTAATCTCCCTGTCATTCTGCCAGAGCAGAGAGTGATGCAGATCTGGTGGCCTAGAGGTAGATTGCCTCACAATCAGGAGGCTGTGAGTTCGATCCTAGATAAAGGCTAATATTTGGAGTAGACTCCTGCTTGAGCAGTGGTTGGACTAGATGACCTCCATGGTCCCTTCCAACTCTTGTTATTCTATGATACTGTCAAACTATTTACTAAGATTGTATCACTATTATTATTCTATGATGTCTTACCCATCTTCTGCTTGGTTCCTGTTACTGTGCTGCAAGAACATTAATTTTCATTTATGCTTCAAGTAAGACTGAGAGTTTTTCAATTGCAATTTGTCATAAACTGGAGCTGCTATGTCACAATGGCAAAGGGAATGTGAGGCTAAGAACTTGGCAGTGTGGTGGTGACACTGTGCCACTGTGTCAGCACAGACCCATAAAACTCTTACCAAGGACAGTAAATTACTTAAAAACCATCCATACTTGAGCACAGCAAGTTTTGTTCCAGAAGCAATTTAAGTTAATACAAAAATGAGAGGATTGCTATCCACTGAACTCCTTTGGGGTTGGCATTATGGCTGCTGAATGCCTAGTCTAGATAAATGGATTTAATCTCATTGTGGCCAGACTTTGGCATAAGTCTATTTATACCAAGGTTTGAACTTTTTTTGCAGTACTTAAAAATACTGAAACTGCATGTGTGTGGCAGTTATTTGACATTTTGTAAGCTACACAGTTTTAACACAACTTTAAGAAAGTGCATTGCAAATTGTATGTAACATGTATTATTTGAATTTCTATGTCATGGAAAGCAAACAGTATTGGCAGATTAGGGTGGAATACATATCACTGTTTCATTTGCAGTCCTGCCACACCCTCAACCGATTGTTACCCAGAGATTCCTGAATTGGGTGAGATTTAACAAACTTGATTCCTGAAGATTCAGAGAAGGAATCTTCTGTCACTGATCTATAAGCCTATTCTTGTACTCTTACAAAGCAAACCTTGTTTTGTTCATTTTGCTAGTGCTGGTAGCCCTGAACTTAGCAACAGTTCATTAAGTGACCGTTTGAATTTACAACGGCACTGAAAAAAGTGACATCCATTTTTTACACTTATGACCATGGCAGCATTCCCATGATCATGTGATTTACATTCAAATGCTCGACAACTGGTTCGTTCATATTTATGACGGTTCAGTGTCATATTATCTTTTGTCATTTTCTGCCAAGCAAAGCCAGATTTACTTAACAAACGTGTTACTAATTTAACAACTGCAGTTGCTTCACTTAACAAATGTGGCAAGAAAAGTCATAAAATGGGGCAAAACTCATTTAACAAAGTTTTCACATAGCAACATACATTTTGGGCTCAATTGTGGTCAGAAGTCAAGAACTGCCTGTATTGAATTTTTAACTTTCCTAGAAATCTGCTGTACAAGAAAAAATCAACATGAAACATTCAGTAGGTTTCTTTTTGAATCTTATCTGAGTATCGTATCATATCAATAATCTATCTATCTATCTATCTATCTATCTATCTATCTATCTATCTATCTATCTATCTATCTATCTATCTATCAAATTTATATGCCTCCCAACCCAGTCTGCAAAACAACTTTAAGTATTGCTAAATAAGACCCCAAAGAATATAAATATTAATAGCAGCCAGGCAATCCCCAAGGTATTTAAAGGGACAGATGTCTATGAATTGCCAGATAAACTACAGATAAAATTTAGTTTCCACAAACGGAGTGGCATATAACTGGAAGTAATTTAAATAAACTCCTCAATAGATTCATAACTATGAAGACATAAGTTATATGTTTATAACTATGTTTTTACTTATACCTATTATCTTGTAAGCAATTGACAAATAAAAAAAAATTCCACAAACACTCTGGAAGTTTTGTAAATCAATATAGTTGCCTTGATATAGGTTATCATCAAACATTATAAGTATTGAACTGTATCTCTATTTATTTAGAAGTATTAGATCTATATGCCATGTGTCAAAGTCAGATCTATTGGAGTTCATCAGCAAATCTGTTTTGTGCACATACTATAGCAGCCACATGGTGTATCAAAGAGGCAACAAAGTTCTGCTTACTTTATGTGCATGCAGGGGTGGCATTCAGCCGGTTTGGACTGGTTCAAACAAACGATTTAAATTTACATCTGGTTCGCCGAACCGATAGTTGAACTGACCGGCTGGCCCTGCCCACTCTCCTTTCCCAGGAGTCTCCACGTGGCCTGTTTTGAATGCAGGTTAAGTGCAGGGTCTGTGTGGAAGCTCTGAGAGGGCGAAAAATGGCCCTCCCAGAAGTTCAGGAAGTCCAAAACTGGGCCTGTTTCCAGCTTCCAGAGGGCCTCTGGAGCCCAGGAGAGGCCATTTCCCCCTTCCCAGAGGCCCAAGGGAAGCCTCCGGAGCCTGGCGAGTGAAAAAATGAGTCTCACAGGAGTTCTGGTAGATCACACCCACCATGGCAATGCCCACCTAGCAACCAGGCAGATAAGCAGTTGCTGGGATTTTTGAATTGCACCCCTGGGTGCATGGTATTATTTCCCCATTTTGGATTAACTGTGCTCTCAGCTTGCCGATTAAGACACTGATAAGTATATTTAGATACTTATTTCATTTGGTTATGTTCACCTGCTTCACTGAATATAACTAAAATAGCATGAGAACCTAATATCACACAGTAGACTGGGATTTCTAACTGTATTACTCCAGTAGAGCAAAGAAGGTCAAGAGTCCATGTCAGTATGAGAAGTAATTAATGGTTTTAACAATTGCACCAAATGTTCAGGAACATATATGTGTTCATTGTTATAGATCAGTATATCTTGTTCCTTTAAAAAAAAAATACCTCTGCTATTTGTGAATAATTCAGCAGAAGTGAGTATGCTTAGAATATAGAAGATTTTAGATTCAATAGTTGGCTTGGAAAAGCTTCTTCCTGTAGTTCCAGAAGGTTAGATATTCAGTGTTGAAAATGCTCGGATGAGTGGATTAGTAGAGTAATGGTCTGAACTAGCATTGACAGTTTCCTTCAGTCCTCCCTTCTTGTTAATGCTAAAATAATACAGTATGTTGAAGTTGCTGTTTATTTTATAGGATTGCAAATAAATCCACAATGGTTACTAGCTTGTTAACAATTCATGACTTTAAAAAAATCAATTTTGATACAATGTTCTTGTGTAGAGATGATGCCTATGGAATACAAGGTGATGATCAGTCACCTGCAAGACTTTTGCTTTTACCAGAAAATTATAAGTACAAGAAACCATGTCTATGAAATACAAATGCTAAAAATCAGAATAATATGAATGAAGCTATTACAGCTGTGCAAAACATCTGAAAGAGGTGATTCTCAAAGTGTTAATGCAAATGAAACACCTCTTATTGAAGTGTGTAAGCAACTATAAGGCTTGAATGGTTGCTTTGGAAATGTCCTTTTGCTACATGATATGCTGCATGAAGTGATGTATTCTACCGGGATCTCTCCATGGGAGATGGGCAGTTCAGAAATGAAAAATTAATAAAATAAAATCAATAAATATATATGTACTCAGTTGGGAACAGCTTTTGAAGTATCTCTGGGGCGCTTGGCAAAGGATGGGCTGCTTTACAGGTATTCCTCGATTTACAACAGCACTGAAAAAAGTGACTGATGACTGTTTTTCATCCTTATCCTTGTTGCAGCATTCCCATGGTTACATGATCAAAAGTCAGATGCTTGGCAACTGACTTGCATTTATGACGGTTGCCATGTCCCAGGGTCATGTGATCACTTTTTGTGAGCTTCTGACAAGAAATGGGGATTCAGCTTAACAACTGTGGAAAGAAAGGTCATTAAAGGGGGCAAAAATCAACAACTGTCTCACTTGGCAAAATGGAAATTTTGAGCTCAATTGTGATCATAAGTCAAGGACTACCCGTAGTGCCAGTTTTGAACCTAGAAAGGACTTCTTTCAAATGGTTTGGACAGCTCCAGAATCCTCATCAGTCTTTTATAATTTCTAGCCTTCAAAAAGTTTTGGAAGATAATGCCAATTCCTAACACATATGGAAGTTGGGAGAATAGAGGGCAGAGGGTGTGATCTTTGGGATGAAGAAATAATTGAAAATGAAAAAAGTTTGGCTATTTTAAGCCTGTAAAATCTAGGGCCCTTGAAGATATTTTGGAAGGTGACCAAAACTCTCCACTTGTAGATGAGTCTAGTTGAAACCTTGTTTATATTTTATTTTCTAATTCCAATTTGTTTCATTTAGCTTTGTTTATATATCCTTGACTAAAACATGGTAGAAAGGATTCAGAAAGGTTTTATCAGTACATGTAATCCTCAACTTACAACAGTTCATTTAGTGAATGTTCAAAGTTACAATGGTACCGAAAATAGTGACTTATAACCATATTTCCCACTTACAACCCTTGCAGAATCCCCATAGTCACATAATCAAAATTCAGATGCTCGGCAACAGGTTCATATTTATGATAGTTTTAGTGTTTAGGGATTATGTGATCACCTTTTGTGACCTGAGAAGCATAGTAAATGGGGAAGCCAGATTCATTTAACAACTGTGTTATTAACATAACGACTACAATGATTTGCTGAACAAGAAAGATTGTAAAATGGGGCAAAACTTACGTAACAATTGTCTTGCTTAGCCACAGAAATTTTGGACTCAATTGTGGTTGTAAGTCAAAGTAGTCTTGTATTAAATTACTAATACAATTAGTATTAATACCATTAAAATGAGCACATAACCATAAACATTGCCTATTATGAAATAAATCACAGTAGAATCTAAACCTGAGAAATACAGAATGTAGAGTGCCCTTTTCAACAATAGCTGCAGATCTCTTCATTTTTCTACTATTAACACACCTCAGAATTAGTGGTCTTCTGTCACTGAATTTTTACATATGACCTTTCTGTTTCTCTCTACTTGATATCTAGTTCCTGTTCATAGTTCTCTGAAAATAATATACTTTTCAAAGATTTAATGTGGAAAATTATTTCACCTGGAAAAAAGTTGGAGCACAGTTTGTTAGAACTAAATCTTATTCAATTAAGTGCAATTTAATTCTGAGTACATGTGGAGAGAATTGAGTTCTTTATGTTGTTCAAATTGCTATTTCTAGAGTAGCAAGTGTTTTTTTAAAAAAACTGATTTTTTTTAGTTTTATTTTTGATTGGAAGTATTGAAATATAATAAACAGACTTCATTAAAACAAATGAGAAAAGCACCCTGGTAAAATTATATATGCAAAATATGGAAAAACTGTAGTTTATATAATTCATACGTTATAGGAGAGGATTGGACATAGGGATTTTCTAGAATATTTTTGTGTGATCTCAATGGGTTACCCAGCTTTATGGTACCAGGAGTCATCATAACTATACATTAAAAATGTCATATATTTCAGGTTATTGGATTTGGGAAAGACTGTGGGGAAACAATCAAAGCAGATTTATGTGTAAAAAGGACTGCAAGATCAGCACACAGCTATTTTCCATGTAAAAAAAATCAATATTTATTGGCTACTTATGTGGATAGTTTTCTGAAATAGAATTCTAACAGATTATAGCCATAGTCTGACGTGTAGACAATGCCAACTCAATATTACATTGACTGATGATATCATCACCCATCAATATGCAGGTTAGACTTCTTAGAATGATTTGGAAGAAGAGGCAGCAATGACAACCTCTAAATTTTGGCACTATAGGCCAAGACCTACTCAGCCTTAGCTTAAAGCGGGCCCTCTTGTTAGGGATACAGTAGTTTTGTTAAGTGACTTTTTAAAGTGAAAGCAGGTTGGTAACAGAAATATTGTGAAATATTCTTAAAATACTTCATTATTTATAAAACAAGGGCAAATAAGCAATTGGGAAAGCATGCTAATTTAAACTAAAACAAATCTTATTTCTGACACAGAAGCAATTCTTTTGAGAATTATTCAAAATTTCAGAGCATCCTGGTCTTGTCAGCCTGGATTTTTAAAAGCTCATTTACAATTTGATACATCTTGTTTATTTGTTAAACACATTCATAACTTGCTGAATCAACCTGGACTCTCATGTTTATTTCTAAATCATTGCCTTCAATGAGGATTAATTCCAGGGCAGCATTTTTTTTTTTGAAGTTACAAGGTTGGAAAACAGATATAGACTCAAAAGATAGATGCAAAATGAATTGCTGTTTGATCCTTTTTATAATCAAAGACTGTTTGTTGGACCTCATTTTGTACTGAACAAATAAAGTAATTCTTCAAAACAATTCATATGAGACTCTGGTTTGCAAGGAAAGAAGAGGGACAATATAATAAAGTTTACAAAAACTGATGGCCATTGCAGATGATAGATTTTGCAGTTGTTCTAAGACTGCTTATATAGATATGTTCTGAATTGGATATTTCTGCTCACACTGGATTATTGTAATTTTGAATGTTATGTTTTAACATCTTCAATAAACAACCTAAGGTAAAAAAAATGTTATCCTTTTTGAAAACTTTCTTGTATTTGATAGTGTTGTCTTCAAACAAATGGTTCTAGATTTCTTTAAAATTTTCAATAGTTTGATGGCTCAAGGATCACGATTTTGGAGGAAGGGGTTATTAACTGTATTACAAATATCTAGTCACATATTTATTACAAAGAGGAGCATCAGAGTACTGGTACTATTCACCTTCACTGGGCTTGTCAGAAGAAGAAGCCAAAAATGTTTTTGAATTGTTTGCCAAAATCGTTTTAAAATGGTCCAAATAAGATGAACAAATGAACAGAATAGATGTTCTCAAAATCTTCTGCAAGCTGCACCATTGGAAATATCATAGTTTCATAGCATGTTTGGAGTGATAACAAGGATTAAGCTAATAACAATATACAATGAATATTGTATACATGTGTGTGTGTGTCTGTACACACACACAGTATATATTTAGACAGACAGACAGACAGACAGATAGATAGATAGATAGATAGATAGATAGATAGATAGACAGATAGACATACATACAACGAATGTGACTCATTTAGATTCTGCCTCAGTTAGTGACTGTTTGCAGTTATTAACAGTGATTAAAAATGATATGATCCCAAATAAGATCATAGTAACCTCTTTAACTGATGTTGCCTGTTCCAATTGTTGCTAAAGAAGAATATCAATACACACACACACACATACACACACATGTATGTTTGTGTGTGTGTATTTTGGACTTTATGAATAGAAGTAATTTATAAAAGCAAAGATAATTGAAATTTGATTTGTTAACAAAACTCATATAACTAATTAAAATACAAAAATATTTTTGACATTACTTTTGTCAATAACCTGTATCAATGCAGATTTATTTTGTTGTAATGTTTTATTCCAGCTGCTATTAAAAGCCATAACTTTTAGAAAACATGAAAAGTTTCCCTGTTTTCATAAACCTGGCCATTTAAATTTTGTTTAAAAAGCACAATCATAATATCTGCAAGACTAAAAGTACTATGAAAAAAAAAATCTGTCATACTACTGCCATACTGCCACTTTGTGACAGATACAGACTTAACCTTCTTATCCAGTTGTGTCAGATTCGCTTTCATTGAGGGATTTATCAGGGTTGTGTTTAACTTTGGGGGGGCCAGGAGAGTGTACCCAGATGGAGTGACCATCTCCACGTCACTCATAGAGGCTCCATTTTTGGCTGCAATGGCCTCCTACAGTCCTCTGCCAGTGAAAATAGAACATGGGAGAGCCTCAAGTGGCCTCCCCAAGCTCTGTTTTCTCTGGCAGAGGCACTGTGGGCAGGTACTTTGCTGTTCCCAGGGTTGACTAGATCTAAGCACTCTGTAGTCTGGATGTGGCCTGCGGGCCTTGAGTTTGACACCCCTGCTCCAATCAATCCCTATTCAATCTATAGCCAACAGGGATGAGAATGTACAAGAGACAGTAATTTGCTGAGGTGGCTGGTTCTTGATTGCTGGGAGTTATTTCTTGAAGACAGAAAAAATATGCTTCCCTTTCTAGAAGAGCAACATTGCTACATAAAGAATCTTGGGTGGCTGTGTGAAAGTTGATTGTGGGGAAGGATATTTTGGCTATTTGCCATTTTTCAAGCTGGGTTGATCCAAACAGCTCAATATAAATGTAGGCATGTATTGGAACAGCTGGTAGCAGTGTCTATGGAGATTCTCAGTCACCCATTGTTGTCCCAAAGGTGCTTTTCAAGAGGCTACTGGACTTTCTTGTTTCTCTTTGAAGATGTTTTGCTTCTCATCTAAGAAGCTGCTTCAGTTCACCATCCAACTGTTAAGCAAGACAGTTGTTAAGGCAGTTTTGTCCCTTCTTATGGCCTTTCTTGCCATAGTATTAAGTGAATCATTGCAGCTGTTAATGGTTGTTAAGTGAATCTGGCTTTTCATTGACTTTGCTTGTCAGAAGGTCGCACAAGGTGATCTCATGACCCCAGCACACGGCAACTGTCATAGATGATTCAGATGCCAAGCATCTGGATTTTGATTTGTAACTTCATGCAGTCAGAATTAAGTTTTTATATATTAAATTCCATAAAAACTTACCAGCTCGTTCAATATTACAAGATTTGGGTGAAAATTTCAAGCACATTATGGCATTTTTAAAATGAGAACATAATGTGACATTGCATTTCCTTTCCCTAATCAACCATTAATTAAATTAAAGAATACATGTCTGTTCATTGTGTTCCTCAATCAAATAGATGGTGTCAATTAGAACACTTTAAAAGAAGTAGTTTCAAAAATGCTTTTATGTTGCTTGTCTAGCAACCCCTAGTTGCATTCTTCCTCTCTGGTTCCTTTACTCTGACATGGCTACTTTAGAAAAGATGCAGCAGCAATTGCCATTCTAAGCAACTAGTAATTAAAACATGCAAATGATCACTGACTTCATTTCCCCTTGGGGAAGGTGACAACCTACTTGCAGGTTTCTATAATGCTTTGGTTGGATTTTCTTCCCTAGGGTGTTTTCTTAAAGAGTTTAGAGTATTTTCAAGAATGTATTAAAAAAATGCAGACAACGGTATGGCTCAGCATCTTAGAAATATTTCCTAAAGTTTTGTGACAAAATATTTATTAAATACCTTGTGAGGCTGTGAATTTCCTCAGTGTGTCTTTTCTATTTCAGATCTGCTGTTCTTTCTGTTCAAACAGAAAGTTTGGCAGGACTGATACATTTATTTGACAAGACTCTTGAAAACCTGTGCCAGAGGAATTCCCTTAGCGTGTTTTATCCCCCCCCCCTTGCAAAACAGTGTTGACACTAATGTACAACATCTTACAAATGGTTTATTAGAAGAATAGGGACTTTCTCATTGGCAATGGTAACCCAACCATGTCCTTTCTTCTGTTCTTCTTAAAAGCCCTTGTATTGCTAACATGGGCTTAATAATGCAGCTACAGTTTATATGCCATATGTTCATGGCCCAGGGAAGAAAGGTGATACTGTTTGCATATCTCCATAGCGACCTTAGTCTTAGCCTGATGCCTGTGATCTGGCCTGTTCACAAAGCATCAAATCCAGCTGAATTATTTAGTGCCACTGGAGAAAAATATAGCAACAAGCTCCTGCTGAAAAGCTATGGAGAGGAGCAAAGTGACATCAGTAGTAATTTTGAGACTGCAAGGGTGGCTGATCAGTTTATTAAAGAATTTACTTTTTCCTCCCCCCACCCTTTCTTTTTCTAAATTTATATAGATGTTCCTTCTTTCCTCTGCAAGAATTAGCAGAGTCAGTTTCATTAAGAAACTTTGCAAATATTTCTTCTTGACACAGCTTTAGTTGCATTTTCATTTTTATCTTTTTAATGTAATTCCTTTGATAGTAATGATCACAAGAATAGTGCACATAGGCCAAGCAAAGCCTGGAGAGAGTTACACATTGGTAACTTTTCCTGAAAGTTGGTGCTTATTACTTTGAGGTAAATAGGAATTCTATTGGACAGAAATGGATAATAACTGTAGGAACCTGGGAGAAATATTTTTACTACTAATTCTAAATGAAGAGCTATTTGGACAGCTGCTCTTGGAATAACAGATACAATTTTCATATTAAAAATGTATGGCCCATGCCCTCAAGACTTGGCTCAGCTGTACCTCCATGTACGATCCTTCAGCTTCATGGGAAGCCACCACACACCACAGCCTATTATGTGTAATAGGAACCAGATGGTTCAATGTTAATCTGCTATCCTGACAACTATCCCTGTATAAGACACAAGTCAGACCTGAAGTAACATGTATGATGTATGCATCTGCAAACATTTTGGAACTGTGAGGCTGATTTGGATATGCATTTCTATAAACAGTTGTTAGGATCAGACTACACAAATAATTAAACAAGGAATGAATGCTTGTTTATTTACTTCCCTTTCCTTTTCTCCTGCAGTGGAGCTGAGAAGCAGGTCAGAAATTTTCACATTTGTTGTTGGTTAACTGATGAATAACCACAATTTATGGTATGGATATGATGGCTTGATTAAAGTGACACGATAAATGATGTTTTTGGTGGGAACTAGCATATTATACAAACCCAGCCATCCTGTGGTGTTATTTATTTATTTAGTTTACGCTGATCTCACATGCATGGCTTTGGGTGACTCATACAGTTAGAAACAAAAAAACAAAAGCAATAAATAGAAACAAAAACACAAAAGCAATAAATAGCCAACTAAAATGAAAACCTCTAAACCTGATGAAAAATAGTTTAACAGGAGAGTATAATCTATGTGTGATGTCTCCATGGTTAAAGACACTGAGCAAGAAAGCTGACAACCTAGGTTCAAGATCTGAATCCTATGCAAGGAGGTAAATTCTACTGGGATGGGATTCTACCAGTTCAGACTGGTTCTATAGAATCGGTTGTTATGATTCTGCACAGTCCAGAGAACCAACAAATTGTGCTCTTGGCTGGCCCTCCTCTCTCCACCCGCTTCCCTCCTCAGTCAGTCCTTATCACGCATGCGTGATATCACACACATGCCTAATATCCCCTTGCTGTCTTACTGCTTCGCCCAGGAGGCTTTCCTGAGGCCCAGGAGGCAAAAAGGGGTGTGGGGGGGTTGGAACAGAGAGGGATGCTATACCCCCCACTCACATGCCCCACAAATACCCTAACTCCCCCCAGGAGGCTTTCCTGAGGCCCAGGAGGCCCAAAAACAGAGCATAGGTGTGTGTGAGTGCTACACTCCATTTTTTGCCTTCCTGGGCTCCAGGGAAGCCTTCTGGGAGCAAAAGTGCCCCCTCCAGGAGGCTTCCCTGAGGCCAGGAAAGCAAAAAAATGGGGGGGGGTTGATGCAAAGAAAGAAGAAGCCATGCCCACTCAGTCACATGGGCATGCCCACCTTGGCACACCTACATAGCCACCCCACAGAACCGGTTGTTAAAAAATTTGAATCCCACCCCTAGTAAACTCCCATTACTTGCCCCAAACTGCCTGCCTAGCAGTTTGAAAGCATGCAAATACAAATAGATAAATAGATACCACTTCAGTGGAAAGGTAATAGCATTCCATGCTTCTTGATGTGTAGTCATGCTTGCCACATGACCATGGAAATGTTTTCTAACAATGCTGGCTCCCTCAGCCAGGAAACAGATATGCGACCCTAAAGTCAGAAATTACTGGACAAGGGAAACCTTTACAATCTATACCAGGGGTCCCCAACCACCAGGCCCCAGATGGATACCGGTCCGTGGATCATTTTTTACCGGGCCACAAAGAATGAATAATCGTGATTAAAATATATATTTTATATTAGCTAAAGCTAAGAAGCCCTTTACTATTAGGGAAGAATTGATTTTGCCGGTCCTTGAAAAAGTGTTTCTGCGTGAAACTGGTCCCTGATACAAAAAAGGTTGGGGACCACTGATCTATACAACAGTAATGCAATTAACTAACAGGACCCACGCTACTATTGGGTTCCCAAAAATGATGACAAAGCCATGTCTTGAGAGCAAATAATTGCACTTCAACATTACAAAATAAACTGAATTAAGCTTTTAATCTGATTTTGGCTGAAGTCTTAGTAGGGAATTTTGGGCTTGGTTGGGTTAATTACTTTATGATGATAAATCATTACCTCACCTTTAGCAATTTCTCTTTAGTGGCTTCATATATTTGCAAGGTAGATAAAGAGATGTTTGAAGAAACTTATCTGACAACTAAGAACAGGATGAACCGTTGGTTTACCAAAAAACTTCCAGTGAGGACAAGGTGGATCAAAGATGTCTCCAAAGAAGTAACAATGATGTTACAGCTGAAATTGCCAACTGGATGTGGGATCTGAAGAGTGAAATCTCTGGAGAAAGAACAGTTTATGAGATTGCCTATAAGCATTCTGCACAGCAACTCCTCATGAGTAGATGGCAAGTCTGATGTTTTTATGATCAGATTGTAGGTAGTTAGGGATCTTATCAAAGGTGTATTATAGGCTGTAATGTATTATGTAAGGGTGTAAGGTTTGGCCGATCCTCATTTCTTAATTACTTTGGATTTAAATTTTTGTTGTTTTTGAAGTATTGCAAATCTCTGGAATGGCAACTCTTATGGCATTCACCCGGTAAGTTTTTCTTCAATACTTTACACATGAGTTTAAGGATTAATTCAGTTTCTTTGGAATTAACAGCAAAAAAACATGATCAGAGAATTGATTTTTAGAAACTTATAAATGGACTTAAAATCTGCATGGATTTAACAACATTTGGAAAATAATTCTTTATAATTCTGGAAAATGTTCTCAACTCTTCCCAATTATTCATATTTTTGTATCTGCAAGAAAGCATGATCAGATAGAATTTTGAAGGTTGCACACCAAAGGCACTAGAAGGAAATAAAGACTATAATTAAAGAAGAATACTTAAACTTGACCTGATAATGCAGACTGCAGCAAAGTCTGTTAACAAATGATTCATTGAGCAATAATTGTGAACAATGGACTTTGAAGTTACCTTTAAAGATCTCTGCCATTATTGATAGATGGTGTTATTGAAAAGATACAAGTTTTACTGGGCAAGACTGAAATTGACTTAAATGTGAACTAATAATAGGCTATATAATAGGCTTAATTAAGGATCTGCAAAAAAATGTAACATCTTTTTTCTATATCATTTTTATGTCATTTTTAGATTCACATTTGAATCTTCCCTTGTCTCTATCTTGTCCAGTAAAACCAGTTCCTCTTCTATAACCTACTTTCACTGGAGCCTTCTTCAGTTTGCCATTGCTTCCTTGGAAGGTATCTACCATAGTCTCCATATGCAAAAACTGTTTACTGATATTGGAACTTACAGGCTTTTGCATTAAGTGACCATATAGTCCCAAGCAGATAAAATTGGTTACATAGGTGCAATTTTAGCATCCATATGATTTTTTTTCTTTTTGAGTTAACTTCAGCTTGGAACAAGAAAAAAATGCCCTTTTTAACGAAAAGATAATTCAGAAGTACTTAGCAGCATTGATTTTTTTTCTGAACTGAATATACTACTCTGAATGAAATGTCAGAAAGTTAACACAAGTGGAGCTAGAATATCCAATGAATGACCTTTCGATATTTCTAAAATTGCAGTATTTTGTGTGTGTGTGTGTGTGTGTGTGTGTATGCTTTAATCTGCTGCTGTTCAAAACACACGGATTGGAATAAGACCAGAAAGTAGTAATGAGTTGAAATATGCAATGTTTTGATTTTTCACTTCAAATTTAATGAACAGCTATATTAAGAGATACATTATTTTTTAAGAGATGAATGGCAATATTTTGAGACAACCCAAGTAGGGCTACACTTATTTAAAACATATTAAAACATTTATTTCATGAAAAGCAGTGCCAGGATTAATTATTCCTTAGTTTAGATTTTCATATTTACTTAGAATATGATCCAAATCTCACTTAGAAAATGTAGTCTTTTTAAGATTTGATTCCTTTTTGCATTACTGAGTTTATGGCAGAAAAATCTGAAATTTGGCAATGGGAGAGTGAAAATTGAGCCTGCTGAAATCAGATGGGAGATTATTTGGTATATACACATGGATTTAAGTGGTCCAATTCTTTTTCTCAACATTGGCAACCTTCAGATAGGGGAATTTCAACTCCCAGAATTCCAACTCCTTGTTGGCTGGGTAATTCTGAGAGTTGAAGTCCACCCACCTTAAAGCTGCCAATTTGAGAAACACTGTTCTTAGAAATTATGGTTGTATGAAGCAGTTGGACAGGGGGCTTGTGTTGATAGCCAGCCCTACACTTTTGCAACCATAGGGAGATGTAAATTACAAATAAATAATAAAGGCTAGATGGGATGTTACAATATATTGTTCCTTCTGCTTTCATATATAGATTTGAAATATGATGACTGCACTACCTTAGTATAAAATCATTCCAGTTTGTCTTCCAGTTTGCTACCAAATAAAATACAAAGTACTGACAATTACTCATGGCTTTGGCCTGAGTCACCTAAATGACCCCTTTACTCTGAAGACTCTAAGCTATCCATTATGGTCACTTTGGCAGAGGTTTGGCTACAGCTGCCAGGGGCATGTCTGGTAGTCATTTCAATATAGATTGGTGTGTGTGTGTGTGTGTGTGTGTGTAGCTACCGGTCTGGATCATGTTTCCTATTCAGATAAGAAGACAAGCATCTTTGGGCCCTCCAAGAATTCAACACTTTTAAAGGATGATTCACTTGTTCTTCATTTTTGGGTGTTATTTGAAAGCAATCTACATAAATAGGTAACAGACAGTACACCTGAACCATCAGAACTCAAGTTCAAAAAAGGACACATTTGTCTATTCATTTCAATAACATCTATCCATTTTCATATTAATTTGCATAATATGTGTATCTTTTTAGTCATTTATTCCCAACTACCTCAACCTATACCTTTGATTGAGGTGATATGGCAGATACTTTATAAGCAAGCTGTCCTGTGGAAAATCCCAGATTCTTTTCAATTCCACTTCATTTCTAATTCTTACATCATTCATTGGTTCCATAATAACTTTAAGGAAAATTGACCAACACTAGTCTCCTCCTCTTTCGTGGCATAATTTATCACTGCAACTTCAAAGCCTATTGTTCATTTTTTTTGCCCAATCTGTTTCACTATAGAGAAAAATGGAGCATCACCATAGTACCTATGCTTGAAGTAGTGCTCTTGAGGAATATCTTGCCACATATACTAGCCATTAAGTGTGTCAATATAATGAGCTGTGAGAATAGTCTTGAGAGACAGAAGGAAGAGCTGCAGCCAGAGTAATTGTCAAGCAAGAGACAATTAATTCCACAGAAGAATAGGGGAGGAGGAAACTCAGAACAACCTTCCCTAGCTTTCTAGAAAGTAAAGGCAAGGAGGAGAGAAGTACCTTTAGACCTGCAAGTGTCTGCTACTCTAACCTTACAGTAAAGGTTGTGTTAATATTTATGGTTTACACTTCTTGTATGGACTACCTTGAAGGGCACATAGTGTCTTGTGCATTGGCAGGTCTTGACCATAGGAATACACAAAAGCACTTTCCCTAGCCCTCCTTAGACAGCCCTGAGTAATACTGTCCACTTAAATCATTAGCTTTGGGTCAACCTACTGATCTTAACTGACACCTGGTAGATACCCCTTTGCTGCATAAAACTGCCACTATCTTTTAACCAAGAACCAAACAATAAACTCACTTCTACTTTTTTTTTAATCATGTTAGCAGACAAAATCCAGCTCTCCTGAATCTCAAAACTCTTATTACTTTAACTAGATTGTGTTAGATTTCCCTTTTTGGTACATGAAGCAAAAATGTCTTGCAATTAAGTTCTGCACATATAATTTCCTGTTCCCTCTTCTTGCTGCCAATTACAGTAAGTGGACCACTAATTACATGGCTATCTGTGAGTGGAAGCAGGATGGGGAAAAGCAAAACAATCTGTCTGGTTTTGAAGTCCTCTCTTCCTTGGATATTGGGTGTGCTGAAATAGAACAATTAATGAAATACACAATAAGTAGATGCCATGTTATTTGATATTTTGCTGCAATATTCCATTCAGGTATCTGCAAGAGTGAAAGAGGAGAGGATTAAAGCTAAACAAATATATTACAAGTTACACTGTACCTATGACGTTTTTAAAGCAAGATAATGAAAGCTTGAGGAACATGACTTCTGGAATTCTTTCTAGGCCCTTTGCTGTGGAAGTGTCTTAATTTTCTTATGTGTAACTGTGTAATATTTATGTAAGAAAATTTACGTGGCCACTCGAGTCACCTTCAGTGATTCCAGGTGCCCTACTAAGATAAAAGCCCAAAGAAAAACATACAGATCTACAAAGGAAAATATTTTATATCCTAACATAACAAAACACCTTTTATGTCACAGGGCCAAACTGCTTGGGGTACTGCCTTTTTCTTGTTTTGTTTTGTGGCACAAAATCTAGTAGAGAGGGGGGCTCCAGACCAGGGATGGGATCCAACCGGTATAACTACCGGTTCTGTCGCTCTGCATCACACGTGCATGTGTGAGTTGCGCAAGCGCAATTTATCACCTGCTGAGCTGCCCGGACAGCTGAGCAGTGCTGCATGCAAGTGCGCAGTGGTTGGAAAAGCCCTTTGTCCCTGTTTTTTTCAACCGCAGCTGTGCTGCACAAAACAGCTGTGGTTTAAAAGGCAGGAAATAAAGGTCAGGTTGGGGTGGGCCTGGGTGGGCAGATGGGACAAAACAGCAGCAGACATAGAACCAGTTTTATGTATGCTGCTCTTCAGAACTACTGGTTCTACAGAGGTGGACAGAACCGGTAGAATCCCACCCCTGCTCCAGACCCTTTCTATCAAACAATACCATCTTGTTGGGTCTCAGAGTTGGTCCAACTCTGTCCTTTTCAGAAGCAAACTTTTTTTGGGGAAAAAACAATAAAATGTTCACTAGAGAACATTGTCAGGTCTGGCAAAAAAATGTTGGTTTACCATAATGAATCATAATGAGACAACACAAACTTTGCGGTCAATCCAAACTAACTAAATTGTTTTACCATTCACCTTCTATTAGAATTGAAGTGTACTGGAACTATAAAAAGATTAATACAGTTCTTAGAATAATAACAGTTCAGAATTTTGAACAGCTTCCCTTACTAAAGTCCTTTACTACTGAATTCTTAGATATTCCCATTTGACAGGCATAAGAATTGAGACAGAAAAACTATGGCTTTCTAAAAACCATATTCTTCATGGTCTTTGGTAAGCCACAATTTTCAAGCCTCATTTATGGTTGAAGCGAAATCTGTCAAGTTATGTTTTTCAAGATCTCAAATGCAGCTCTTATTAATCTAGAAACAGCCAGACATTCTGCTAATACTGTTTGGAGGCAAATGCTCTTTAAGATGCAGAATTTTCCACATTTATTAATTATCTGCTGAAAAAGTTTTCATGCTGAAAATTATAGCAGCTATAGTGTGGTTTCATGCAGTATTATAATATTTTCATGCAGAATTGTTTTCTGTATGGTCTTCTGGTAAGATAAATTTATATGGAAAGATAAATTTATATGCAGTCTATATTCTCCAAACTAGTAATGTAATTGTGGGCTAATAAAACTATTTTAGTTACTGATTTAGATTTTTTTATTTAAAAATTTATAACTGCAGTTTTAAGCTTCCATAAAAATGTAAAATATATGCATGAGTGGTAAGACTGGACTCTGTTATTAAATAGAGCCATTTTTATAGTAATATAAAGATTATGTTTCTAGTTTTTTCCAGTACTTTTTGCAATAGGTGCCTACAAAATATTGTGATAATGGACTGAAATTAATTATTATTAAGATTTATCAGCATTTTCTTTTCCATACTTTAGATTTTATTTATTTATTGAGCAAAGACGAAGGCATTAGTCATAATTCACTCATGTCCAGATGTTATAATTGGGGAAACAAAAATAGCCTGTCTGGCTAATTTTTAATGCTTTCCCAGCTTTTAATTTGTGCAGGCTAAGAAATATGTCTAGATATAAGTTGTGGGATCGTGGAATACAACTGAAGAAACCTTTAGTCACGAAGATCCAATTATCTGAATATTCTCATGTTTGCTGACATCTGTACACCCGACCCTAAGGTTTTATTGGAAGAAAACTACATTAATAAATGACAGCAACTCTTCTCTTAATTCTTGTAGCTCTGAATGACAAGAACTACTTCTTCCTGGTCTAGGCCAGATGCTATTGCTCTGCTGACCATCTTACTTATCTGATTATTTGAAGCATTTCTGTATTACAAATTGGAAACATTGATTTCCCTATGCTCACACTGTGGCTCAATTCAAATCTGTTAATCTTGTTTTGCAGAGCATTTGCAATTCACAATTAACAGTGGCTGGAATGACACCGTATATCAGCAATTGGAGAACCAAGAGAAGGGGGTAATTTCTCTTTGTTCCCCTATATTCTGACTTCCTAGAAATACTTCTTTGGGCAGGGTTAGGAATGGAATGCTAGATTAGTAGGTCCTTTGTTCTGTTTAGTGGGGAAATTCTTGTGTTCTTATCATAGTATTTAAAAAAATACAAAAAAGTACCTGAAGTTATATCAAAGTGACAATTGGGAATTCTGATCCAGATATTATATCATCTATTAATTTATTATCAATGCTACATTTTTAAAATATTTGTGAGTATTAGACATGGGAGTTCAGTTGTTATATTTGGGGAAAAGTATTCTACGGAATAGAGCACCTTCAGAAAATGCTCTCTTCCAAATCTTCATGTTGTTCTTCACAGAATGTGTGTGTGTGTGTGTGTGTGTTGCTCAGCAAGCACTATCCACATGTACACCTCAAGTAGATTCATTTGTTTGGAACAGGCAATCTCCAAGTTAGGATAACCCCAGACCATGAAAACTTTGAAGGTAATTAGTGTATGACATCTGAAAACAGATAGGCAACAGCATAGGCAATATATGACAATATCAGATAGATTTGGTTAATAGATAGAGCAGTACATTTTATATTAGCTGAGGTTTCTAAAGACAGACTTAAGACAGAACAGATTACAGAGATAATTCACAGCTTTATTGGAAGAAATGGGTGCAAACGACGTAGTCCACCAGAAAATTAGATAACCTTGGGGAACATTTACCTTTTGTCTCCAATAAAAGACATTTTTGTGTATTGGCTGTTTTTCTAGAAGAAGAAGAAAAAGCAAGAACTGTGGTTGTGAGTGAAAGAAGAACGGGAGAAAGATGGACTCCTTCCAAAGCCTTGACCATGGATCATTTCATACTGATGAGAATCTCCCACTCTGAAAGTAGTCAGTTTGGGAGAATTTTTTTAAAGAAGCCATTGTGAGCTTTCTTGTATGTCCAGTTGTGATGGTGACATTTTACTTCTGCATATTCTGGAAACATTTGGTTTCCTCAATGCATTACAGTGGTCAGTTCAGGTGCTGACAATGGCATGATTGAAGATAGCTAGTATCTTGTACTCCAGCAGTTGGTTTACTAGCTAAGAGTAGTATGGCTTCCTGATCTATAGAGTGTCTCAAAGATGCCCTTGGAGAACGACTTTCATGATTTTGTCACAGAATATCATTAAGTATAAATATATATTTGGAGAAAGTATGCAGGCTTTCATGATACTGTCATTATAGAATATCATTAAGTATAAATATATATTTATATTTGTGCTGTTTAGCTTCCTTCGGGTATTATCCCACGTCATTGTAGTGCTGTTAAAGTTGTAGCAACGTTTCAGTTTCAGCAGAATCTCATCTGCCATCATCAGGCTCTGATGGCAGATGAGATTCTGCTGAAACGTTGCTACAACTTTACACAATGACGTGGGATAATACCCGAAGGAAGCTAAACAGCACACATGTAAGTACCCGCGAAAGCTTAAAAAAACATATATTTATATTGTATCTATAAAATGCAATGGTATATAACATTAAATATAGTTCCATTTGAACTTGCAGTCAGTTTCCTGTCTGGTCTACTTCAAAAGACTGACTTGATAATAACATTTGCTACCTTAATAGGACCTGAGAGTTCAGATATACTTCTAGATTTTGTACCAACAATTTCTTTGAGAGTACAACTCCCATCTAGAGCTAAAGTTACTCCACATGATAGATGTGTTCCAGGCTCTGTGTGACATAACACAGCATAAGTGTATAAGTAATGATAATTTGCTAGACATGACAGTGATAAATGTCACCACTTATATAATTCATCTTTTGTAGAGCAAAGAACTGAATGTAATGCTTTTGTTTTGGAAGGGATATTTTAATATGTGCTTAAACTGGAAAACCTTTCAGAATATCTTCATACTTCTAAGGAGAATTGTATAATGTCTTAGGGCAAATAGATATGGCTGCTACTGAATCATTATCTTTATGGTTCTGCTCCAATCCTATTTTTTAAAAGCATCAGTAGCAAGATATGCTGCTGTAAATTAATGTGCTTGTTAATCAGATTTACTATATTTGTCACATGGAATATATTCCTTCTTTTGTAAACAAAAAGTATATAAATAGAATATTAGATGGCTGCAATAATTATATTAATAAACTTCCAAGTACTAGAGACCTGAAATATTTCAAGATATTGCTCTATGGTTAGTTGGTTTGTTATATTATCTTATGAATGAGGTCTTAGGATTTCTTTAACCACAAAACCCAAAGCTAATTACTTATTTACTTACTTATTGAATCTATTTCTAATATACTGTATGGGTATTTCTATTATCTTGTGAAGGTGTTAAAAAGTACTGTTTTGCTTCTATTATAACATTTATGCTTTATGAACAAAATTCCCTTATTGCTCATATTTATGGTAAGTGTCTTCTTCAATCTTGGTTCCTCTAACAGAAACCTGGAGTTTGAGAATTCTGCACAGGATCTTAGCTGTTTCTAGTATTGTACTCTTCTGAATAGAAATCTCTGATGTTGCTGTTCCTTGGATCTGTTGGAGCCACTTTTCCAGTTTAGGAGTCACACCTTCAAGTTCTACACTGGAACTATTTTAGCTTTTTCTTTCCATATCTTCTCTAGTTCCTCCTTCATGACTTGGTGGGTGTGTATGTGTCTATTATCTAAATGGTAAATCTTACAGTATGTGTTTGTGTATATGTGTGTGTGTTTGCAGGGTTCATCTCTGTCTGTCTGTCTGTCTGTCTGTCTGTCTGTCTGTCTGTCTACTATCTATTTATCTTAAGAGCTATGGTGGCGCAGTGCTTAGAATGCTGTATTGCTGGCTAATTCTGCCAACTGCCAGCAGTTCAATTCAATTCTCAGTGGCTCAACTTTGACTCAATTAGTCTTCTATCCTTCTGAAGTCAGTAAAATGATGACTGTGTAAATTTCTTAGAAAGGACTGTAAAGCACTATGAAGCACTATATAAGTGCTATTGCTATCAGATATATAGATAACCTATCTATGCTTGTGGTGTTGGAGAGAGAGAGAGAAAGAGAACCTACAAGCAGACATTCTGTACCTGACAACTGTGAGGAATGCAGCCAGTTGAGAGATATAGCCAGCTTCACTGAGAGAACAGAAATGGTAATAGGTCAACTTGCAATTTACTGAAGCAGGCACAGATGTGAACACTCTATTATTAGTGGCATACAAAATCTATACTTGAAAAAAATTCAAGGTTGCTTCAGTGGCAATATCCTCTTTCCTCTTTCTCCCCCTTGATGTAGTCAATGAATGTTGTTCACATGATGATTCATTGGCTAGCTTCCAACCTACTGCTTGAGTACACTAGACCTTGGTAGGGTTTTTTTTTTTTGCTTAAAAAACAGTGTTTCTACTTTTCTAGGAAAGCCTTGCTCTTCTNGTACACTAGACCTTGGTAGGGTTTTTTTTTTTTGCTTAAAAAACAGTGTTTCTACTTTTCTAGGAAAGCCTTGCTCTTCTGTCCACTTTGTAAGATCAGCTTTCTGTATTACATAGGAAGCCCATGAAAGCAAAGGAAGATACTACATAAAATGCTGGATGAATGTTTGGCAAATGAATAGTTTGCTTTTATTATGGACAGCAATTATGGCACATAAAGAAAACAAAGACTTGTCATTTGATATATAAGAGCTTAAGTAGTACAGTATTTTAAAATCTCGTTAGCCTAAGCAACCACTCAGGGCAATCTGACAACTTTTCCTCACCCACGCTCAGCTATTTCTGGATTTGGATGGGACTTGGGGAGTTGTTTTAGGGGAGAATAATCAGGTAAGAGTTGAGCATACTGTTTCTTTTTCCTTTGCAAATGCTACTCTTTGAAAATCTCTCTCTCTTTCCCTCCCTCCCTCCCTCTCTCCTCTTCCTCCTCTTCCTCCTTAATCGCCTCATACAGGCCAATGAGCTTTTTGCTGAATGATGATGATACATTATATTTCTGATTTATCAAGCCCTAGTGCTTTATCTTTTCCTGATGATTAGTATGTATTTCTATAACTCCTCTGCACCAACCCAGTATTTGTTCTGCTGTGGCAATTCTAATTAAGTTCCTTTATTGTAGGAGAAACTCTGTTACCTCAAACTTGTTATTTATATATCATATATCTGCTGCTTTATATAATTATTTGAAGGAAAAGTGACTGAAATGACATGCTTTTCATTTTTAAGAATAGAAGCTTGTAGCTCTGCTGAAATATTCAACCACTACAGATAGTCCTCAACTTATGAATCCCAATAGAGACCAGAATTTCTATTGCTAAGCAAGATGGTTGTTAAGGGAGTCATTCCTGATTTCATGACCTTTTTGGGTATGATTTTCAAAAAAATCACTGCAGTTGTTAAATGAATGACGTAGGTCTAAAGCAAATCTGAATTTCTCATTGATTTTGCTTGTTGAGAGCCAGCAGAAAAGGTTGCAAATGCGATCATGTTTGGATACTATGACTATTATAAATACATGCCAGTTGCCAAATACCCCAATTTTGATGATGTAAATGTGGGCATTCTGCAATGAGGACCAGTTACAACTCACTTTTTTCAGTGCTATTGTAATCTTGAACAATTAGTAAATGAAAGGTTGTAAGTTAAGGACTACCTCTTATTGACCTGCTAGTATCAGTTGAGATTTTAACTTGCAGGAATTCTTTCTTACATACAGCTATGATGAAATCTAGATGGTTGTTTGTTAAGCTATCTATACTCTTAACTCATCAGGCTTATTGTATTATTCATGTATAATTTAATGGATCAACAAATTACTGTTAATAAAAATTACTTGGACTTCAGTAAGGGATTTGATAAAAGTAGACCACGACCTACTACTTGATAAGATGGAAAAACATGGGTTAGACAGCACCACTACCAGATGCATTTTAATTGGCTGACCAACCACATTCAACATCCTTAATGGAACTGCATCTACATAGAAGGAAGTATGCAGTGAGACCCAAGATTCTGTCTTAGGTCCAGTACTCTTCAATATCTTCAGCAATAATTAGATGAGGGGGTAATCAAATTTGCAGTCAGCACGAAGCTGGCAGGAATAGCCAACAGTCTGGAAGATAGGCTTAAATTAGAGAAGGATTTTGACAGACTTGAACACTTTTTTTTAACAAAATTAAATTCAGTGGTGACAAAAGTAAGGTTCTACATATAAGTAAGGAAAAACAAATGCACAGATATAGAATAGGTGGCATCTGGCTCAAAAGTAGTGTAATTGTGAAAAGGATCATGGAGTGGAGAGGACAATCATTTAAATATGAGCCAACAGCATGCTGCAGCTGCCAAAAAAGCCAACACAGTCCTAGTTAATAGAGTGATAGAATCAAGATCACATGAAGTGTTAGTATCACTTTATAATGCCTTATATTAGGTCAAAGGAGGTACTAATACTACTCTATAACCTAGAGTACTGCATCCAGCTTTGGTTACCACAATATAAAAAAGAAGTTGAAACTCTAGAAAGAGGGCAGAGAAGAGCAACTAAGATGATTAGGGACTAGAGACTAAAACATATGAATAATTTTATGAATTGGGTATAGCTAGTTTAATAAAAAGAACTATGGGTGACATGAGAGCAATGTTCCAATCCCAGGGACCATTAACTGGTTCTGTGGGTGTGGCCTAATTTGTGGGTGTGGCTTGGTCATGTGACTGGCTGGGCATGGCTTGTATGTAAATATTATAAATATATAAATATTGAATTTTTAATAAAAAAGAGTAACTTTTACCTAAAATCAGGCAAAGCAGGAAGGCAGATTGAGTTGCTCACAGAATTACAGATTCATTCAGAGATCTATCTGCCATTGGCTCAGTCTGTCACATAAAATTTGCTTGCAAGCAAACTCATAAATTAACTCACAACACCCATGTATGTAAATATTGAATTTTTTATTAAAAAAAAGAGCAACTTTTGTCCAAAATCAGGCAAAGCAGGCAGGCAGATTGAGTTGCTCACAGAATCATTCAGTGATTTACCTATCCACCATTGGCTACCTGAGTCTGTCACAGAAATTTGATTGTCATGAGTCTGCACTGAATAATAGAACCTTCAGTCCTAAGGGAGGTCAGGCTGTGTTTAAAAGCAGAGCCGAAGATCTAAACACTAGCTAGAAAGCAAGAAATCCAACTATTTCCTGCTTCCTAAATCTCGGCACAGCAGAATAGCTGATGGTTGGAAAAAAAAGGAAAAATAGCAGTTTAGCAGGCAAGTTTGCCGGGTAAGGAATGAATGGGCGGGGAGAGTTCCCGCGGGTCATGTGGGCAGTGCAACCTTGTGTTCCTGTGAAGCCTGGATTAATTGCTTTGGGGGTGTTCTGGGGGTGAGATTTCTCTGTGGCCCATCAAAATTTTCTCACGGCCCACCAGTGGGCTGTGGCCCACCGGTTGGTAACTGCTGGCCTAGAAGATCTCCAAAATTCCTTCCAACTCTTATTCTGTTTTCCTAAGAGCAATGGCTTCCTTAATAAAGTTAATATTTATAAAGTAATATAATGAAAAGAGATGTTGGGCGATTTGATTTCTGATTATCACAATTAATAACCTTTTTCTGTAGCCAAGACTTGAAAAATTCACAAAGTTATATTTAGAGCTCAGAATGCAAGAGCATTTATGCAAAAGTGCTGTTGCTTCCATTTCATATTGAAATAAGAAAGATAGGAGAAAAATAGTATGATTAGTTTTTGGAGAACTATTTAATGTATGTAATAGAAGTAAATAAATCTGCACCATTTGATCATAATTTTTAAAATATTTTACAAGAAATATTTATAAGAAATAAATGTGAGTCTCACAAAGCTAAGCATTAAGCTGGCATTGTTTTTATTTATAATAATAACTTTGGACTCCATATAAACCCTACAACATTCTTAGAAGAGATAAATGATAGGTAGGCATTCAGAGACATGTATACCCCATCTAGTGGAGAGAGAAAATGCAAAGATTAACTTGGGAGGTAGACTTATATCCTGGGCAATGATGGAAACCCAACATCACACATTTGCTTTCTAACAAATCAGTGTATTTCTTAATTAAACATAGCTATCATGTAAAGATCCTACAATATACTCTTAAAATTTCACAATTGATCATTGGGTCAATATGTTGTCTATACTTAAAGAGTAGAAAATAAATGATGTGTAATAATATCCAAGAGCCAGTTTGTGCAGTGATTAAGATACCAGGCTAGAACCTGCAAAACTGTAAATTCTACGCCTGCCTTCAGCATGCCAGCTGGATGACCTTGGCCAATCATTTTCTCTAGGAAGGAGGCAATGGCAAACCACTTCTGAAAATCTTGCCAAGGGACCTGACCAGGCAGTCTCCAAAAATTGAACAAACTGAATGGAATAAAAAAAATTACCTTATTACAAAGGGATTTTATCTCATAGATCAATTTTCTCCAGTCAGGATGTTATGACTTTAAAATTCCAAATTTCCAGCTGTTTTTCCATACTGGCTAAGGAACATTCCTCTGAATTTATCTGAATAGCATTTGGTTGGTAAAAGTGTCATTTGACAACTGTAGTTTGAATCAAAATGTTTCTGTTCTGTACCTGTACTCCCAAACCAAATGGGATGGGGGGAGATGCTACCTAGGAAATGATAGGGGTGAGGTTACCTGAAGCTGCATAATGAGCAGAGAAAGAAACTCTGAAAGGAATCTCCCAAACTTATCAGGTGGTAAAGAGATGGTGGGTGATTTCTACTTACAGATCTGCAAAACTTTATTAACATAGTCTTACAATAAAATAAAGCCAGCTCATTTGGTTGTGTTTTCTGTCTGGTCTACTGGGGATGTATGATAAACTTCTCAACATTGTGAAGCATGTTTATATTGCATTCAGAAGAGGGAAGTGAAGTCCATGGATTTCTCAAACCTCTAGTAACACACAATATATTGCAGCTTTGACTCAATTATTTTATTCACACAATATATTTTGTGATTTAGGGGAGGAGAACTAGGTGACTTTCACTCAGCTTGTAAAGGTGTTAATCCCAGTTATGATTTTTTTTGTCAAATTTAATAGTTTTTGTGGAAGCTGGGAAGTCTAAAGATGAATGATCCTGGATGGGACTGTGTCATAAGTCATAAATGTGGTAAATAATCACGTGGTAAATAAGCTTACTAGGACAGTAGCTGTCTTAGTCAACCATCTTGTGCAAATGTGACCAGAAGCTCAGAAGTTGCATAGACTTTGTAGTTGGCCACAAACAACTTGAAATACTTTCAAGTAGAAAAAATTAAATAGTTAGCATACAATGAATCTGTCTGTCCATTATTAGTGTAGAGTTAAAGACAGAATCAGTTTTCATAAAAAAAAAAAAAATAGAAAATAGGTCTCTCATAGAATTTATACCGTCAGTCTTTTCAAGTAGTCTTCGACTTATGACTATTTGTTTAATGATAGTTACAATTGCCTTGGAAAAAGTGATTTATGACCTGTATCCACAGTTTCGATTATCATACTAATCATAGTCCATGATCACCATTGGGATGCTTGGAAACTGGGTTGCCTTTACAATTGGTTGTAGGGTCTTGTAATTGTTATTTTGGAACTTTTTTTTGCTGATTTTTGCAAAAACCCATGAATTTGCTTAATGACTATGTGAATCATTTAAACCATGTGATTTACTTAGCAGTTGTGATGATTTGCCACAACAATTATTGTATCCAGTTCAATTCATGACCACCATGAGTTAGAATGGAAATTCTGATCTTAACTGTGATTGTAAGTCAAGGATTATCTATATAAAAATTATACCTGATCTAGTACAACTGTGTTTCCTTATTGTGTTTAATTATATCATATGGTAATATTTTGGTGAAGTTATTTAGTGTACTGTTATATTGTTGAATTTCATGCATCTAAAGATCAGCTAGTCTGTGCCATGTGTACTTGTCTGCATGTAACATATAGTGGCTAAAGGCCCGGTCCCACTGCACTTATGGATGCAAAGAGGATGTAAAAAGTTACAAAAAGCTTGCCATCCTTTGGAAAACGCTATGCATCCGTTGTGTACTCACTGCACACGTGTTTCAAACACTCTATCCATCGAGCATCCGTCCACTGCAATTTCATCCTCACAAGAAGTTTTGAGCTGCACAAAACTTTGTGAACGGATGAACTTTCCGCGTACAATATACATCCGCGACATATACGGGCAACAAATGTTCTATATCCGTTATCATCCATTAAACGTCCGCTGTATCCTCTCTGCATCCTCTGGCCATCCCCTCAACTTACATCCACTGCAGCTGAAAACGGAAAGAGGGAGG
>BHFT01018978.1:0-21306 GCA_004320025.1 Laticauda laticaudata
AAAAGTATTGTTGAATTTTGTAAATTATTTTTCTTTGCAGGTTCCTATTTGTTGGCAAATCAACTTTAAAATAAACAGTAATCCTTCACAAATTGTCCATGCCCCTCACAAGGATTGCAACCCCAACTGTAGAACTTTTTGCTCTAAAGTTGGGAATTTCATTCTTCTGCATTTAGGAAATATATAATAAACATTTGGGAAAAATTTATTATTTTTCTTTATTTTCACTGCCACATCTTCCTTTTTCCCTAGGCAATAATATAGACATTATTTATTATGGATTATCACATACATACGTGGCTCATAGCAGGTTTTCTTTAATTTTAATTTTGCAATTAAATCTACAATTGCAATATAAAAGTCCCCCTAAACCCATAATTAATCTGTAATTTAAAATAAAATTCATGTTTCCATTACACTGTTATATTTGTGGAGCTCAATAATAAGGCTCATGGTTGCCATATAGAAGATTTTAGATCCAATCCAAAATATATTTAGTTAAAACAGTCACTTGTACACATCCCTTGGCATGTTCATACAAAGATTCCATATTCTATGAAGTTGTAAAGAGCTTCACATTTCTGTGAGACCCTAATGCTGACTGAATTTGGCATCTGAACTGATTTACTGGAAGCCAAATCATTCACCTTTCTTATGATACAATGAAACTTTCAAGTCTAATGAACATTTGGTGTCTTTATGAAAGAATCTAATGCCTCTCTTCTCAGTTTCAGTGGGCTTCAGACTGCTTCGTGGGTTCTAAGGAAATACTGTCTTGATTAGCAAAGAAGGAAACTAATATGCAAAGTGACAGGCTGCTTCAAGGTGAAAACACCTTATAATGAGCTCCAGTTCCTGTCTGAAGTTCTGAGCTGTCTGAGCTCCTGTCTGAAGTTATACTGTTCTTCAAGGCAGCTCATCCCATGGCTAGAGTAATTGGGAAATGTGCCTGGGTGCAAAACTGATGATGATATTGCTAATTCTGTAAGTCTCAATTGGATTTTTTAATACAAAGGGAATGATAGCTTAGTAGCCAGATGGCTTCATATCATTTTTCTTTAATTCTTTTTTTAATAATGAAAACATGAACAGAGATCAAGCTAAAATGGAAATAGAACAGAGAGGGTGCTATTTTGCAGCTAAAACATACTTGAAAGGTAGCACTAGAAACATATTATGTTTTCTTTTTTGTGAAATATTTGTTCTTCCAGAACTAGCAGTATTTGAGAAAACATACTACTGGATCTTTTAAATTATTTTACTTAGCAGGCTCCTATTTGTTGGCTAGAGGTGGAACTTTACTTGTGTTCCCAGAATGTTCTCAATATTCTGAAGACAGGTGAAGTAAAGATATTGGGAGCCAACTGATAGGTCCATTTCAAATTGTTTTTGAGACATGGTGAGAGGAAAAGGCACCAGGTGTAAGTGTCTCATGAAGAGCTACTTTCTGTCAGAGGAAACAGTGATGTGTTTCAGCAGAAGGTTATGCTCCTAATAGACAGCAATAACTATGCAACCTTGAACAAGTAATTTAAAAGAGCATTGAAAGTACCATTTTATAATACTATGTAGATTCCTTTGCACCACTTGCTTGTGCAGATCAATTTCTTCTTGCTAATGGTTCTTTAAATTCAGCTCTATGAATGGAATCCTATGCCAGTTTTCTTTCATACTTGCATTGAATTCCGTTAATAAAATCAGGAAATAACTCCTCTCATTTCTGCAGTTTTCCAGATTCTCTAGCTTTGCCTTTCCATATCTCATTTCCTCCAGTAGTCTTAAAAATATTTAAAAGTGAAAGTGTCTAGGAAAACTGTTATGATATGATATGATATTATTATAAGTTTTCCAAATTACTAAGAATATCCTTTGGAATGGATCTCAAAAGTGATGAAGAGACTAGTGATGGTTATATTACAGTATTAATTAACACACTACAGTATTAACATTAAAACTTTATTTTAAGCAAACCAGGTATATGCACTGGAAAACAAAGTGTCTATATTATATGCCCTTCCAGTTACCCAACATATTTTTCCAGCTACTCTAGGACTGAATTAACATAATCATGATTTAATCAGTTTATTGAATGAACCATAATTGGCTATTTTTCTAAAACACACTAAGTACTAAATCATATTTTATAAACCATGGCTCAAATCATATAGGTTAGACAAAAACTAAACAAATTATATTATGGTTTAGTAAAATGATGAACCAAATGTACTTTCAGACTTACAGTTCTGAAAATATGTATCTTCGGGGAAAAATCTTGGATACCTAGGTAAGTGATGTTATTTATAGTTCAAAAATAATTGAAAGCTATGCATATTTAATCATGATTTGTTGAACAAACTATAATACATGGCTCAAATATCTTAAGCTAAAAACAAACAAAGCTTAATTCATGTATTCATAAAAAACATTTTTCTTGGATTTTTGCAGATACTGATCAAAAAGCCAGGTTAGGGAAAAAAATCCAATTGTACTTCCAACATTAAAGAAATTTATTTTTATTCAATAATTCAAATGTTCCAGGGTTCTGTACAAAATAACTGTCACAATTCAATAATGCAACAGTATGCATGACCATGTAAATGACAATGCAAATTATATTAAATGAATGGATTTTTTTTTTTAAAAAGTTAGTTGCTCACTGGTAATTTCATTTAAAAAGATTCCAGAAGGGGGAGAAAACAGGACCCCAAAGGTATAATAATTTCTCAAGAAGTAGGAATTAAAAGCCATGACATTATGTAAATATTAAAAGGTTACTTAAACCAGAAATCGTCATATTTAGAAGACTAAACTTAGTATCAACAAGATATAAAGGACAAATTAGTGGACTACATCTATTTAAAAAAATAAATAAGTACAACCCTCAAATTCTAAAACCATTAAGACTATGATTATGCAAAAATGTAAATAGATAGGGATGAGAATATATGTGGGGTGCATATGAATGAAAACATTTTTTTAAAAAGACATTGCTGATTTGGTGAAATATCACAATCAACTTGGAAAATGGATGAGTTAAAAAAGAAACCTTATAGCTGACACTAGTTATGTAAAACGAGAAGTGAGCAAGAGATGGCAAGTAGCACTAACAAAACAATATGAATGCTAATAGCCTGTAATATACAGGTATATATTTTCTGACTCCAATATAGAAATATAACAGTCTGCATTACAATAAAGGAAATTCAGAGCTAATTTATAGAATGGCATAAACAAGAGACACAGAATATTTAAAAGTCTGAAAGTCTTCCAGGAAAACAAGGTCTTCCTTTTCTTATCACATTTATATGATACATGCAGAAAACTGGGTATTTTCATTCAGAAAAGAATGTAAGTATATTTTCAAAGCTCAAAGTGGATGCAAGGAAAATATGTGCATCCAGAGTAACTCTTCAGTGAAACTGGACACAAGTGCCTCTTTGTTATTTTTAGGTCAGGGTTTAAAAATGGTACAGAAATTCAAAACAAGCACTAAAGGAAAAGTCAAAAAGGTTCAGAACTCTTCTACCCACCAAAAACCTTTTTTCAAAGGGAAATGTGGTAAATAAAATAATTCCCTCTGAAAAAAGGTTTTTGGTGGGTAGAAGAGTTCTAAACCTTTTTGACTTTTAGATATGCAAAACAGATCAAGACCTAACAAAGCCACAAGTGTTCAATAGTCTCCCTGACCTTATGAAAAAACTGTTAAAATCAATGACAGCATATAAATATTAAACATTACAGAATGACATACCCCTTTACCTTTCCATTCCCATATAGTATATAAAAATTTAGTTCATATGCAACATTCCGAACAGAACTTAGAAATAACATATATAATTTATATACAGATAATTTTCAGCTTATGATCACAATTGAGCCACAAATTTCTGTTATTAAGCGAGACATTTTTTAAATAAATATTGACCCAGTTTATGACCTTTCTTACCATAGTTGTTAAGTAAATCATTGCAGTTATTAAGTTAGTAATAAGGTTGTTAAGTGAATGTGGCTTTCCCATTGACTTTGCTTGTCAGAAGGTCGCAAACCTTCTGACCACAGTACACTGCAACCCACATCAATATAAACCAGTTGCTAAGCATCTGAATTTTGATCACATGACCACATGACTGCTGTAACAGTCATAAGTGTGAAAAATGGTCATGTCACTTTTTCAGTCCCATTATAACTTTGAACAATTATTATAAGTTGAGGACTATCTGTAACATTTAATTTGAGCTCAGTGACAATTACATATTTGTCTTCTACACCCTTTTGTAAAGGAACTGATTAATGGAGTAGCTACAAAATGTAGCTTATCATAGCTGATAGTAGAATCAAAGCAGAGTTGATACTTGCTGCTTGGGACTACTTGGAAAATTTAGTTTGGACTGTGCAATTGAAAAACATTGCAGAAGGGAACAATGTTTAATATGGGTCATTAATCAGTTGTTGGCATTATGTACTATCTAAGTGACCTGTAATACTAATAGACTGCAATTAAATTCAAGTATTATTTTCTCTTCTCTATTATTTTCAAAAAGTATATCTAGGACTACATTTAGAAATGCAGAAAAGCTGTTCAGAAATTTCAAAACAAGTGGACAAGTAGAAGAGTATTTTCGGATATTGCTGAATAACAACTCTCAGTATCCTCTGCTGTTGTCTACATTTCTTGAGGGCCAATTACAACTTACAAGATATGCAAACTGCAATCAGTAATTAATTTTCATTGAAAAAGTATTTAAATGATGTCATTTTCTATGACAATTTCATAAAAATCAGCAAGGTCCATAACCATTTACATCATTGTGCAAAACTATTTTTTTCATTCCTGAAAAAAAATTAAGTTTCCTATCAACTATTTGAACATCGCAGAATTACTTTGAAGTAATGGAATGAAAATTGATGCCTTTCAGTTTCAATAAAAACACAATGTTCTTCAGCAAAAATATAAGAGATAAATGGGGCAGATTGTGTAATGAATTGATTTATTGTCAAGTTCCCCTTATAGGTTTGCTGATTGCTGATAGACATCATTCACTTGGATACCTCATAATAGATGGAGTAACTTTTCAATTTCATGGACAACAAACAATAATTAGTGTAGTAAGAATTATCAGAACTCTAGAAAATTATTTACAAAGCATTGTTGACAATTTCTTGTAATCTGATCCTAATTATATAATCAAAAGCATTGAAAGAATTAAAAAGCAATTCAGTTCATCAACTGTATGCTCTATTTAGCTCTAAGTTCAGCAGGAAAAAGTTTACCTGTGAAAAAAGTTATAATTATAGAAGAAATTGTAATTTAATATTTTATATTAATGTTTCCTATTAAGATCAAAATACTTTAGAGAAAAATAAACTATAGATACAGGTCTAGATATTGTATAGGTATATATACATAATACGAATTAAATTATAGGAAAAGTTATATTGAATAAAAGCATAATAAATATATCTTGAACAAAAGATATATTGTAACTGTAATCCCATTTATTACACACAAAAAGTTGTAACTATTTATAAATGAGTTTACTCTCCTAGCAAAATAAGTGCAACTGGAGTAGCTTGATGGAAATACTCAGCATTTTTATCATTTACCAGTGAAACAAAATGTTCTTTTGGAAGACTTCTTAGCCACATTATTAGAATTACCTTACTTATGTGTCCATATATTTCATAATTTTAAATTAAGGTTTAGGATACTTTATTGCTGCCATGGTAAACATATGGCAAGTTATTAATTTCCACTAAAATAAAAGTTAATCACAGAATAGATGAAAAACTCTTCACGTACAAGATAAGCTAATGTACTATCATGGAACACTGTAATATTTAAAATATAGATTAAAACACGCAGATGAAAATTAAATGCAACTCATTAGCATGAACTATGTCTGCAAATTTGACTATGCAGTTGGTAAGAAATATTTATAAATTTGCATACATGTAGTTCCCTTTCCAAGAGCAATAAGAAATAGGGAAATAAAAATGGAATGTGAGAGCATGTATACTTCTCTTGTATACATTTATCTTACTTCAGCTTCAAAAATGATACACTTTCCTATCAAATATTGAGTTTCTCAATCACTGAATAAAAGAGTAATAAAGCTCTGGGTTTCACCAGACTGCATAGAAAGCAGAAGGTAGAAAATTGCTAGAGCATGACAAAGAAACTATTCATGAATACTTTCTAAGGGTGGAACTGATTATCCGGCTATGTATCTTGATACTTCCCATTAAAATTTGTTAATTCTTAATTTCTAGTATCTATGTTGAACACGTTACAGATCTTTTCAGCTAGTGTCCAAAAATTGTGTTTAATTGAAAAAGAAATTTATATGCTACTGCTTTTTCCAGCATGTGACTCATATGGAAAAGCATGTTTTCCATGCTTTTAGTTTAATACATAAAACAGTTGCCCGTTTCCATCCATCTGATAGATTTGAACCTTTTAGACTATATGCATTTCATTAAAACAAAAACTTGCTTTTAAGTTAATATGGCAGGGTCTTGGCAAGTCCAAGTTCTCTTATATAACTAAAGGCAAACATTATTGAAGAAGATCCAAATCATCCTGGCCAAATCCAAAAATATATGCATGAATTTTATTTCTCTACAGTGATTACAACTTTGCACAAAGGTAGAAAATAATTGACAAAATAGATATTTGTCTTTGACAGAACATTCCAACACACCAGTCATCACCTGATTTTCAAATCAAGAACATGTGATGTGCAGAATCTGGGGAAATTATTGTTTCTCCAATGCCACTTGAATGCATGCTTCTAAGTAATCTGGGATTTGCATTCAGGTATTTATTTGTTACTAAGTCTTGTTAGAAGGAATGCCAGACTTATTCCCAATATGGTATTCTTGTTAGATTTCAGCCCAAAGCTCTAACAGATATATCTGTTAAACAACTCTGCACAACTGTGGCTTTATAATATAACAAATACTAAAATCACAGCTACCTCTGCCATTGGCATACTGGTCAGAGCTGTTTAAATATCCTTGAGATCATCCTGGAAAACACCTTGGAATTGATGTCATTTCTGTATCTAATTTAACCTGTTTAGAAACAGCTTTTTTTTAATTGCATAACCTAGCCCAAGTTACTTCTCAGTACTATCTTGTCCCACCAAATTAATAACAATAATTATGAGAAAGTATATGTTCAGGAGCTACAAAAGAGCATTTGGGACTAACTTTTATCTTTACTCTTTGAGTGTGGTCAACAAAGGGAGCTCTTGCCAAATAATTACCTCTTAGTTAGTTGGAGGCTGAAAATGATAGGAAGATATTAAACATTTCCAGAGACAGAAGTCTGATGAAGTGAAATGTGAAATGCACTAATGGAAATAACAGATTCACAAAAAATGCAAGAAGAGTCTTGTTTTTATTGCAGAACCTTGAAATGGTCTTCAGAAATGGCAAGTATAGCCATATATGACTGTCAGATGATGACTTCTTTGCCCACTTTATCACTGAGTATATCACATGTGCTCAGGTTCATACATTATACTTGGTTGGCAAACTGCCACAGCTGGATTCACACAACCTGCCAACCCACAATCCAGGAATCTACCTTGTGGCTTTGTGTAACCTGTACCCAAACAATTCGTCTTCCCTTAGTAAGCTGAGCCATGGCTTAGTCAACTGGCCTAAGGTGGTGGTGGGTTCGCCCAATAAGAGGGGGTGGTTACTTTGTGGCTCCGTGTTTTGCGACAATTCAGCCACCTCCACAGACGTGGTAGCGGCTCCTCGTGGGTGCCCTTCGCCGTGGCTTCCCCACTCTCCCAAGTCGTACCTGCAGTGCCGTAACGATCGCCGGGGGATTCTCCAGGAAGTCCATCTGCATCTCTTGCGCCGCCGCCGCTAGTTCTGTGACAGGAGGCGATCTGGACAGGTCACTTTGGACCATTGGAGAAAGAAGGGAATCAATTCCAAGAAGAAACGCTTTTGTGAAGCAACGGCAAAGGATTCTTTACCCCACCCCAACCCCTACCCCGAGGTTGTTGCCGATCTTCCTGCTCCTCGAGGAAAGCTTTGCTAATCCCTCAGGGTCGGGCCATTTTGAAATGTTTCATATGCTTCGCCTCCCTTTGGCTGACCGGCTGAGGAGACGACGAAAGGAAGGAGAGGGCGGTGGTTACTAAAGACGGGGGGGAGTTTGGGAGGGGGGGAGAGGAAAGGGTCTGGGTTGTCGTCCAGCGGCCCCGGGTGCCTCGCCTCGCCCTAAGCCTAAAGAAGCGCGGCTCCAGCTTCGGAGAACGACTGCTATTACTGCTGAGGGGGAGGAGACAAGGAGGCGCCTGAGGGAAGCAGAAAGGGATAACCGAGACCCTTTTCTTTTCTCTATTCCATCCCCTCCCTCCTCTCCCAAGTAAGAGAGCGAAGCAGCGCTCTGAGGGCAGTCCTGAAGTGACGACTTGGCGGGGTTGTGTTTTGTTTTGTTTTTCCTCTTAAAATAAAGTTAGGCGAGGAGCCGCGACCAGGAGTCTTCCTTTCCTTCTTGCCCTGCCGCAGGGCCGATACAGGCGAGAGCAAGCTGCCCAAAAGGCCTGGTTCCCCTCATGGAGCCTCCCCTCCGGTTCCTTCTCCAGGGGGCGTGTGCAGACTTGAGGAAGACGGCAGCGGTTCTCGCTTCCTCCTCCTCTCTTGCTCTGGGCGTTGGAGTCGCTGCTGGGAGGATGGGGCTCACCCGATGCGAAGGTAGACCCGGTAAGAGTGGGTTTGCTTTCACGTAAAAAGAGCGATTTTTGAGATTTTCATCACAGGTTACCCCGTTGGCCTGGTGAATAAGAAGCCGCTATATCTGAATACGTGTATTGCACAAAGCTGATGAAATGACCCAAACACTTCATTCGTTGTATGAACTAACCATACTCTTAAGCAAAGGGTGTTTTCACTTTCCACGTTTGCACCATTTAGGCTGGTCTCTAAGCAGGGCCGATTTTCTGCTTAGGGCATTAAATTTTAGGGAACCTAAAACTGAAGACTTCCAGAATGCACAATATGAATATAAAATCTGATGATCTTTTCTTATTGCTTTAGATTTTTTTTTCTATAATTTTGAAAAACACCTATAAATTCAGATATGCAGTAGTGAATAGCCATTAACTAGATATTGAAAGTCACAAAAGGTAGAAGCTGATTCAATTTAAGATGACAATGGGGATTAGAATTTCCATTATAAATAAAGTAATTAAGTGAGTTGTGCTAATTTTATGACCTTTTTACAGTTAAGTCAATCACTGAAGTTGTTAGGTAGATCACATAGTTAAGTAAAGCCACCTTCCCTCATTGACTTTTCTTGCTGGAAACCACCTGGGAAATTCACAAGTAGTAATCATATAACCTTAAGATACTGCAGTTACCACAAATGCATGCTGTTGCCAAGTGCTTAAATTTTGATAATGTGACCATAGGAATGATGCAACGGTTGTAAGTGTGAGGACCAATTATATTGCTTTTAGTGAGGTTATAACTGAACTATCACTACATAAATGAAAGTCAAGAATTACAGTATCTATTATTGAAATGAAAGCATTGATAGGAATGTCAGCAAGTCATGTGACTTGGCTTATCAAATTTGTACTTGGAAAAGCAGTAACTGCACATGGTGTGCCAGCAGCCAACTCAAGGATTAAAATCGGGTGGGATGCTACCAGTTCTGCCCAACTCTATGGAACCGGTAGCTCTGAAGAGCAATAGACACCAAACCGGTTCTGTGTTTCCTGCTGTTTGGCCCACCTGCCAGCCCAGGCTCTTATCTGTCCTTTATTTCCTGTTTTTTCAACGTCAGCTGCTTTGCATGGCACAGCTGAAGTTGAAAAAGCAGGAAAAAAGTGGTTTTTCAAACATGCACCTGCACACAGCACTATTCAGCTATCTGGGCAGCACCGCTTAATGTTTTTTATATGTGTGCACAGCATGTAAAACATAAGTCACCGAACCAGTAGTAACACCGATTGAATTGCATCCCTGATTAAAATGTTGCCATATGGCAAAAATGGGAGAACATTTTCTTAGAAAAGAAAAAAATGTTCAGGATTGAAAATGTTTAAAAGTAAAGCTCAAAAATTTGAAGAAAAAAAATCAAGTGCTCCCTTTTCAAAATTTCTAACAAAATCAGAAGATAAGCCAAACCATAGCACACACCAGAATATGATTTTGCCTAGAACACCAAAATGTCTACAGGTACAGCTGCACTGAGCATAAAGCAACACAGAACAATTATAAATGAATGTGCATTATATATTAGGATAAAATGTAATGGGCAAATTCAGTGTGTTATTCATTCCAGCAAGATTGATCAGTTGATACTGCACGTTGTATGAGCCCAAACAATTGAGTTAAAATTATGGTAGGCTGAATTGTAATATAATTTCCTTAACCATGTCTGACTATACTGTGTGAATGCAGGCTGCCTGATGCTCTTATCTAAAGTTGCTTTCTGCCTCAGGACTCCGCAGTGTTTCTTTGACATATTTATGTAATTATTTATTTAAAATACTGTACTGACATATCTACCCATCTTAAAACCACAACTCTGAGCAAAATTCACAGCACAGTGCAGTTAACCTCCTGATCTGTTACATTTGCCATGCCCTCACAACAGAGCCTCTGTCTTATTAGCAATTTATTGGAACAGCAAACTGAAATTGGGCTGGAGGATTGGAGGACAAAAGGAATGTCGTCTTCTTATGAAGATAGTCAAATGAGTATAATGGTGGAAGTTGTAAATGTAATCAAAATCCACAATCTTCCCAGCTCCAGTTGGCCATGAAAGATTGCTATGAGATTATGGCACTACACTCATTTGTTTGGCCTCTTATCCCTCTATCATTTTTGCTTGGTTGGGATATCCAGACCAGTGGTGGTATTCAGCTGATTCACACTGGTTCACCTGAACCAGTAGTGACAATTTGGTGTGGGTCGCTGAATCAGTAGTGACTTCTGACTGGCCACATCCCTGACTTGGTTGCCAGTTGCTTGCCCCACCTTTTCAATGCTAGTCCCGCCCAGTCACACCTCACCTCCTATGCAGCACACTGGATCCTTGTGGCTTGCCTTTCTAAAGCCCCTGTCCCACTGCACTTATGGATGCAAAGAGGATGTAAAATGTTAAAAAAAGCTTGCCATCCGTTGGAAAAAAAAAAAAAAAAAAAAAATGTGTGAGAGAGAGAGAGAGGTGTGCGGAGTGCGCGTGTGAAAAAGGCAATGCATTGCTTGTGTACTCACTGCATACCGTGTTTCACTACGCGTCTGATTGTCCCTAGAGCATCCGTTCCACTGCGATTTCATCCATGCAAGAAGGTTTTGAGCATGCGGACAAAAGCTTTGTGAACGGTATGAAACTTTCTCGCCACATTGACGATGTAGCATCCACAACATATACGAGCACACAAACATTCTCTGTCCGGTTATCCGTTAAACGCGTCTGCTGTATCGACTTCTGCATCCTCTGCCATCGCCTCAATTTCTCAACATCCCGCTGCAAGCTCGAAAATGGAAAGAGGCGAGGAGAACGAAAGTGCACGGAACGTCTACCAGACAGCATTAGCTGGCACAGAAAATAGAAAGGATGTTAAGCGTATCGCAATCTCGTATATGAAGGACACAAAATGTTTGTATCTGGGATGTATCTCGTATACTTTAGCGATGTCCTCAGTCATGTTCTAGAGATATGTAGAGGCCCCATAACGGACTGCCGATATTTCCTATAAAAAAGGGCGGAGAAAAATCATCTCGATTCGTCAGTATGAGTCAGCAGCCGTGGTGTACAGACCTTGCTTCACCCTTGGGTCTTGTCTTGGTCTTCAACTCATCATCATGTTGTTCTTCCCACCATGGATCATGACACAGTCTGCATGGTTGCTGCGATCAATTCATCACTACAAACAAAAACCTCGTCCAGACTATTTCCCTTTTATACCGAAGGAGAGAAGAAGGAGACGTCCAAGAGCTGTGTGGGTCTGCAGGATGATTGCTGAGAAGAAATGGCAGGTTTGGGCACCTGGAATGACCAGTTGATAGTGGGGCTGAAGGAATGAAGACCTCCGTGCTTCCATCACTTCTCAATGAGGGATGCCAACAAGCCAATGTTTGACAAACTTTGTAGAGCATTCTGAGACCGCCATGGTTGACCAACGTCCTGAGCACCGAACCTTCCATCCCAACCTGCGACCCTGGACTGAAGATGGCAACTGACTCTGCGCCACCTGGCCTCTCAGAAACCAACATACAGAGCAATGCAGTATGCGTGGAGGGTGCCACACAATAGCATTCAAGCAAAGTGGTCAAAGAGAAGTGGTGTGCACGGCCTCAATCGAAGAATACGTGGAGCAGCTCCTCCCATTGCCCCAACCTACTGGAGAAGGTCCTGGAGGAAAAGTCTGCAGTAGAGTTGGAAATACAGGGAGTGTGGAACTTTCCCCACACGTTTGCGAGCCCATAGATGGGAAGCTAACATGGCCTACAAAGCTTCTAGCCAACTCCAGGGTCCACTTCATTTTCACTCAAGGGCTTTCTGGATCACAGTATCAAGTCCTGTATTAGCCATGGTTGAATGCTGACTACAAGCTATCATTCTACATCGATGCTTCAGGCAATGCGGTTCAGCTTTCAGATGGGCTGGAACGCAACTCATCATGGGTTTTCCAGATCCAGCGGAATGCCCCTGGACCCAATGAGCTTACACAAGCAGTGGCCACTACTTCATCTTTTGGTGAAGAATGCCTTTCCCTCGAGACAGTAGCCTCATGAAGTCCATACCGACCTCAAGATACCTGCACCCCGTTTGAGAAGAGGATCTTCAAACTACAGACCTGCCAGGACAAGCACGGGGGTGGGGAGAAACGCCTTTGGCCATCCTGCGACAACAGGTTGCAGATACTTCCTCAACCATTATAACAGACTGTGTAGGAGCATCGTGCGAGCTTGCCTGCATCCTGCACAAGTCTCATACGCATCCGCTAGGCCACAGTGTTGCCAGAACAGGCTTGTGGACCACCAACAACGGGAAATGGGGCAACATGAAGTCCTGTCCATGGAGCAAGGACGTAACCTGATAGACATTTTGGATGCTACAAAGCCCAACAGAGAGCTACAATGTGAAGGGAAGGAAGCAGCACAACTTACTGAGACAACTGGTGCAACCTCCTAGCTGGCAGCAGATGGAATGAGCACAGGATGATGAAGATGATTAATGGATGCCTTCCTTTGAGCCTGTGCACAAACACAAGGATGAGATTTGCAGATGCATGTTCAGTGGTTACTTACTGAATAGGGCATTAATAAGAAGCATTGTTTATTTGTAAAAATGTGTTGATCAATGCAATAAATTGTTATGAATAATAAAGGTCCATATGTGGTGGCAGCTGGGATGGGGGAACCATACAGTCTCACTATGACTTGCACCTGGCAGTTTTAACTATCCACAAAACTGATCGCTTATCTATCCCACAAGCATGCAAAGGCATTATAACCATTTAATTCAAAAGTTTTTCACCAAACACTTTTACTAAGGTGAAAAAAAGAACCAAGTGTTCTTAAAGGCAAAGATAACCTTTATTAACTGTCTTAGGATAAACTTTATCGAACCTTATTAAAAAAAGCAAAAATTGGAACCAAGTAAACGAATTCAAGTGTTGTTAAGCAAATGATTACTTTTATTAACTGTCTTACGGTAACTTTATGACTTATTAAAAAAAAGCAAAAATGAACCAAGAAGAAGTGTTCTGAACCAAAGATAAGATGAACAAGTAAACAACATCAATCTCTGGACACTATTCTCAGCTCACTACTGAAGTCATGTCCATGGTCTCAGCCTGTTAAGGGAGCAGGGAACTGTGGACGGTGCCATGTGACTTGAGATGCCTGGTCTGAGGACCCATTGAGGTGCCTTGGCGCCGAGATACAACAGGGGAATTCGTGTGTTCAGGAAGCTGTCGAGAGCTGACCAGTCCATGAGGTTGAGAGACCCCTCATCAAAGGACCTGAGAATGTAGAGGCCCAAGGACTGATGACAGATTGTCCGTTGACGGAGTGCTTGCTGGCCTGTGGATGGAGGAAGGAGAGAGTGTAGTGGGGCTGTCTGGTCTGCCAAGCTGGGTTGAGGACTGAGTCTGTGGCGTGCGATAACCTGGGCCTGGCAACTGGGAAGAGTCTGCTTCTGCTGTGGGAAGTCCTGGTAGTCACTAGCCTTCATAGGTGAGCGACTGAATTGGAAACGCTGGTAAGGGCTGGTGCAATCGCGCTGGGGTAGGAGGAGACACACCTGACTGGGTAGGAGCAGCCTTCAGCCGAGGCCTTGGAGGGTTGTGCAAGAATGACCTCATCACCTGGTTACTGGCCTCTGCGGCATAGTCCCTGAGGGTGCTGGCTTCATTCTGTAGGTGATGAAGGTGTTGGCAGCCCGAGAATCCTCTGTTCCAAGTGGACCAGCTGAGAGAGAAGTCTGTTGCTAGTCTTGTTGTGTCCTGTCTCCAACAGGACATCTGGTTCTGGCCCTCGAGTCTGCCTCTCTGCCTGCATCCTGTGGAGGTGGGGGTGGGGTGGGTTGGCCTCTGGTGGCTGCTGTTTCTTCCTCCTTTGGACAGGGGATCCTCCAAGTCCCCGCCGGCATGGACGAGTCGCAGCTGTCGGGGGGTCTCTAGCCGTGGGGCCCTCTGAAGAACAACCCTGCGCTGGACAAGGCATCGCTGTCTCCTGGCTGGAAAGCAGGACTGGCTGTCTGTGGGCCTGTCGAGGGAGGAGGGGTCTCAGAGGGGGGGACTGCTCGCTCGGTGGCGGATCTCACCCTCCAGAAACCTGCACTTGGCCATGGACGGTAACATCTTCCGCGTCAGTGAGCTTGACAGCGGCCTGCCCAGATATTCTTTGAGGTGTTAGCTTGCCATACCAGGTGTGTATGTGCTTCACCATTCAGGAATACATCTGCAGTGTTACGCCTGGCTTCTCTGCTTGTCTCTCCCAAGCTGCCTGCTTCTCTTTCTTGGTGTCACGATAGAGTCTGTAGCCCTTTCCTCCAGAGTACTTCAATTCTCCCTCAATCCAAATTCCAGCACCTGCATCCTCATGCTCCCTTGGAAATGGTGTACATGTTTCCTCTCTCAATTCTCCTTCCCTTCGCCTCTTCCTCCCTCTCGGCAGCGGGCTCAGCAGGGCCTTCAGTGGGCCTGAGCAGCAGGGTGCTTCAGGGGCTGAGCAGGCAGGGGCCTTTCAGGGGCTTGAGTAGCACAGGGCCTTCAGCAGCAGCGGCTTGAGGGTCCTTGGCGGCTGGGTCCACCACAGCAGCAGCAGCAGCAGCTTCAGAGTCAGTGCCAGGGGGTGGGATGCTGGTTCTGTCCTTGCCAGGGCTTGAACGAGTAGGCACAGGCTTCCTCTTTTTCCCTGATTGACGAACCATGGTGTTCCTCCTAGATGTATGTGGCAGCATGTCTTTCCCCTGAATGCTGACTGCATGCGTTCTGCATCCTTTTATATCCGCAGTGTTGATGCAATTCATTCTCCCTGCATGCGCAGTGAACGCTTTGCATCTGATATACATCCGCGCGGCATCCGCTTTGCTTCCTATAGGCATCCGTGATGCATCCGCATCATCTGCTATGAATCCGCCCCTTCCGCTATGTGTCTGCTTCACAATTCTCCCCCAGAATCCCTTCGGAGGTGTCATCCACTTCCATCTGCTGTCATCCACGTGGCTTCCTATGAGCATCCGTTTAACATCCCCGATACGTTCTACCCACGTCTGTTCTTTTCCATTCTTTTCCGTTCTGTTTATGCAAATTTTCGTCACTTTTGGGAGCAGATGACAACGGATGGAGCCACCCCCGTAATTTTGCTCGTCCACTGTGCCTTTATGCATACGTTTTGCGTCTGTCAGCCAGTGGGACCTAGCCTTAGCCTGCCTTCCCACATAGTGCCTGCACCCAACTGCCTGCTCACAGGTAAGCCTGCAAGTTGTGCTAGCCCTCCCCCACTCTCTGTGGAGCTTGCGGAGCCCCCACCAACCCTGGAGCTTGCCTGGGTTTCCCACCATCCCTGGTACTTGCCGCACCTCCTCCAGTCCATAGAACTCTCTGGGGGCCCCCACCATCCCTGGAGCTTACTCCCACCATCACTGGAGCTTGCTTTCCTAGGCTCGGCTGGCTGGCTTCCCCACTATTGTGGCCCCATCCCAGGCAACGGCACTGGCTGTGGCCTAGCTAGCTTCTCCCCCCCATTGTCACCGGACTAGCCTGGGTGGATAAGCCACCAGGCAGCACTATTCCAGGTCTCCCTACCATGTGGCAGCCGCAGCACAGCTCTCTGGGAGGGAAGGCTGATTTCCCGGGGCTGCCACCGCTGCTCATTTTCTTCCTTTTGTTCTCTGGGAGAAGGAAGGAAGCAAGTGGCCATGGTGGAGGCCCTTCGGGAGTTGGACAGACGTCCCAAGGTTGCCTCCCGAAGCAGCACCACTATCACCACTGTCGCTGCCACTCACTTTTTCCCTTTCATCCCTCGGGAGAAGGAAGAAAGCACTGCATGTGCAGCCCCAGGAAATTCACCTGCCCCACTCTCCCGCCACCACGGCAACTTGCTTTCTTCCTTTTGTCCCCAGGAGAAGAAGAAAGAGTGGCAGAGGTGCTCTGACCGGGAGAGTGGGCGGATGTCCTGGGGCTACCTCCCACAGCAGTGCCACCTGTGGCCACTTGCTTTCTTCTTTCTCCTGCTGCTCTGGAGCTCACGGGGTTAGTTTGTCCCAGACCAGGTGTGTGTGTATGTGAGAGAGAGAGTGTAATGTGTGTGTGTGTGTGAGAGAGAGAGAGAGAGAGAGACAGAGAGAGACAGAGAGAGAGAGAAAACAAGAAAAAAGGAAGGGAAAGAAGAAAAAAACCAAGGACAAGGAAGGGATATGAAAGAAGAGAAAGAAAAAGAAAGAAGAGAAAGAAGATGAAGAAAGATATAAGCAAAGAAAGAAAGAAAAGATAAGAAAGATAAAGAAAGAGGAAAGAAAGAAGCGAGAGAAGATAGAAAGGAAGCGGAAAAAAACAGGAAGGGCGGCAGTAGAAAGTTTGCTGCGGGTGTGTGCGAGAGAACAAGACAAGAAAATACAGGAAACAGAAGAAACAGGGAACAAAGAAAGACATAATAGGAAGGAAGGACAGGCACTGATGTGCTGTGTGTGCAGAGAGAGAGAGACAAGGGTGGGGGGTGCGAGCTGTGAGGGGCTGGAAAGGTAAAAAAAAAAAAAACAAAAAAAATAAAAAAAACAAAAAAACAAATAAAAAAAACGAAAAAAAAAAAAAAAAAAAAAATAAAAAAGCAAAAATAAAAAAAAACAAAAAAAAATAAATCAAAGCAAAAAAAAAAAAAAACACAACAAATAAAAGAAAATAAAAAAAAAAACACAAAAAAAAATACAAGAAGCAATATAAATCAAAAAAAAAAATAACCAAAAACAAACAACAATACAAACAACAACAAAATATCTTCAATATGAGATGCAATAAGAAATAGAAATAACCGAAAGAACGAAGGGAGTCATAAGAGGATAGATATACTAACTATAGGAAAGGAAAAACATGTTTGGCTGCCCTGACGTGTGTCTCCGTGATGTGAAAAGATCAAAGAGAGACATATCTGCTCAGAGTAGAAGAAAGAAAGGAAAGAAAGAAGAAAAATGAATGAAGAAAGTAGGACAGAGAAAAAGGTGTGTGTGTGTGTGTGCATGCGTGAGAGAGAGAGAATGAAGAGAGAGAGAGAGGCAAGGAAGGAAGGGCACGAAACTCACACCAACAACTTCCCGCATCAACCGACCACACCCTATCCAACATCACTCAAAATATTAGGCATTGCAATGTCCCTAAACTACTCTATCTCCAGACCACACACTTTGGCCTCTTGAAAGTTAAACTACTACTCAACTGCATTACTAACACTCCTGTATAACTAACAATTACCTGAATTTCTCCTTCCTAGTACTAAACATTCTAAATTCAAATTATTCAAGTGTTGTTCTGTCGAAACTATCGTGCTCAACAATTCTCTCTGCTGCACTCCCTTTATCAATCCAAGTCACAGAGGAACTATCCAGTTCATGGGATACGACATACCGATCATGAAATCTTGCTAGAGTACAGGTCAGTCTTGCTACTAGTCTTTATTATATAAACGGCAGTCCCTACATCTAAAAAAACATCCAGTTATCCAGGAGCTTCTCATCCTGAGGTATGCTCTTCTCACAGACCTGTGAAACTGTTCCTTAAATATCACATTTCGCAGTTCTTGACTATGTTACAGAGGACCCTGATTATGACATCGAACATGCAAACAAGCTTAATTCTATTACTAACATGGGCAGATTAGCACTTGACCCACACACATACATTGATTATTTTTAATGAGATGATTATATACACTCATATTAACTGGACCTTAACGACAATGTACAACTGACCACACCATGCAACCTTATACAATGCAGTAACAATCTGGGACTGAACACGGACAAAATACCCATAGATTAAAACTTGCCTCAATCTCATCTCTCGTGCAATAGTCTTAACTCTAGATTATATGGAATACAAATTAAAGAACCCTTTTAGTCATCAGGATGATAGTGAACTTTTGTCTCAACATATGTGCCACAAAAAAAATCATGCAATCCAACAATAAGGAATCCCCAATTATAGCATTTAAAAAAAAAGAACTTCTTTTTATAAACAAACGATATCTATTGGAATATGGGAATTTGTATTCTTGGATGCAATACTGTAGAAGACACACTTACAACTTCGTATTTTGTATTTGAAGTCAAAAGATGTCATTTCAAACTATCATGTTAACCATTAAACAACTCCCAAACCAGAAACACATTACACCCCAAAATAAAGGAAGCTTCAACCAAAGAAATACTTTGATGGAAAAACAATCTTGGTCACGTTGCCAACTTCAAAAGCCAATACACAAAATTATGTAGATAATAAAAACTGAATGCACCAGTTATCAATTAAAAACAATAAGAAAACCTTCTACGCACCAATTCCATACTCGACCTTTCTACAACTTTTGTAAACAAACAAACTAAAAGGAACTCAAGTCGTACCCCTTGAAAGATATAATGGTAAAGTATTGCCAATAACGACACTATTAAAGCCAACCTCTTTTACACATTCTCTTTGGCTCAAGTATTCTCGATGATAATATGTCCGGTAATATAGATGGTGGGGCCAGATATGGATATAAGCCACTCACGTTATTCAGATCCGCCAACAACAGACGGTACTCATGATAAGCATCTACGCACAGCCACGGATGACGTTGTAAAAAACGGCAGAGAACATCCCTTGGATCTGTTGGTTACCGCGGATGCATCCGTTCTGTTACTCACTGCGCATCCGTTTTTCATACTCTCTAGTCCCTCCAGCATCTACATCACTGAACCGAATTTATTCCCGCTCAAAAAAAGTTTGAGCTGCACAAACTTTTTGAAGCTTGATATATGCATATCAACGCCTCCGTTTATTACATCCGCTATGCATCGATATGCGGAACATACGTCGCGTTATACATCCATCATCATCCATCTTACGCAGTCCCGTTATATCTGCTAAGCATCCCGCTGCGCATCCACGACTCATTGTCAGCAGACAAACGGACACAGGGAGGAAGCAAAACAGACGCAGAACGGACATTGGCAGCGTTTAGTCAGCAACGGGACAGAAGAAAAGGATGTAAGCGGATGCAGCTACGCATATAAAGCCATTAAAATGGAGAAATAGAAGGTTCGATAGGGGGACGGTATCTCGGATATGTTACGGCATGTCCTGCAGGATGTCTAGAGGATGCAGGGCACGCTAGCGGAAAAATGCTATTCCTATAGAAAAGGGGAGAAATCACCTGGACTCACTTTCAGTCCAGCAGCCCCTGCTGTTGCAGACCTGCTTCACCTTCATGCTTCTTCTCTGCTCTTCCAACAGCAATGTCGCAGTCATCTCCACCGCATGGAATCATCGCACCCTCCTTTTTGTAGCCGCACCATCGTTCTACAACAGTGCGAAGCCCCTACAGGCTCATTCTCAGCCTGGTTTAACGGGATAAGAAAAGCAGGCATCCAAGACAGACTGTGTGGGGCGGAGTTCCCCCCCCCGGTCAAGATGGATCGCGAGTAAGAGGCCAAGTATCACGGCTGTATAACAAGCTGATGGTTGGAACTAGAGGAACCAAAGATCCCATCGATGCATCTCAGACACTTCATGAGGATGCCGCCAGCCATGTTTGACAGTAAGTTGTGGTAGTGGACTAGCGATCAGGTTGCACCACGGCAAACACGCGTTGGAGCCAGATGGCAACACGTGGCCTGCAAGTTTCCAAGCCAACTCTAGGGGTCCACTTATCACAACGGACAAGGGCTTTCTTCAGTCACATCCTCTTTGCCACAGTCGAAGCTGACTACAAGTTCATGTACATCTATGCTTCAAGGCAACGGAGTCATCTTCAGATGCCAGGTATACAAACCAGGTCAACCTGATAGGAGCGGGCTGGAATGCAACCTCATCATGGGCTTCCCAGATCCAACCGACCCCCTGCCCAAACGACACACAAGATGTCGCCCTACTTATGTGGGGTTATGATGCCTCTCGTCTCAGAACCCTCCTCATGAAAGCCCTACACTTCTAGATGCCTCACCCGTGAAGAGAGGCTTTAACACAGGCTGTTCCAGCAAGGGGGTGTGGAAGAACGCCTTTGGCATCCGCGGCCACAGGTTCCAGGTACTTAATTCACCACCATTCAGCATCGCCAAGACCCGTGAAGGAGGATCGTGGAAGCTTGCTGCATCCTGCACATATCTCATGCGCACCCGCTACCCAGTGGTTTCTTCTCTTTCGGGCGGGCAGAATCCAGGCCTCATGGTACTTCCTCAATCAAGAGGACTTATCTGGGGGACCTGGGTAGCCTGAATGTGAATGGAGCAAGGGCGAAACCTATAGACACTGTGGGATGTGCAAGCGCCCCAACAGAGCTTCCACGTGAGGTAAAAGCAGCTCACAACCCTACTGAGACCACTGGTGCAAACTCCCAGCTGGAGCAGCTGAGCAGCAAACAGGATGGTAGAGCTAAATGGATGCTTACTATCTCAGGCCGTCGTCTCATCACACTGAAAGATTGTGCCATGTATGTTGGTGCCCTTACAAATGAACAGGCATTTAATAAAGAGTTGTTGTTCTAGTTTGAAATGTGTTCCATGAATGATTAAATCTGTTACTTGATAATAAAAGGGGCCATAGGTGTAAGGCCACCTGGGAGGGTGGA
>BHFT01018979.1:3392-19262 GCA_004320025.1 Laticauda laticaudata
AGAAAGCATCACCATCAGATGGATTTGTAACTGGTTGACAAACTGTACTTAATGAATAGTCTTTAATGGTACTACATTTCCATGAAGAGAAGTAAGCAATGAGCTACCACAAGGTTCTGTCTTAGGCTCTTCAATGTCTTTACTGAGATGAGGAAAAACAGAAGGGGCCACATCAAATTTGCAGATGCCATTAAGGCAGGAATAGCCAACACCTCAGAAGAAAAACTCATGATCCAAAAAAATCTTGACAGACTTGAATAATCCAACAAAATCAAATTTAATGTGGAGAACAGCAAGGTTTTACATCTAGGCAGGAAAAACCAAAGGCAAAAGTGCAGGTTAGGAGAAACTGGTACAAAAACAGTAAGTTTGAGAAGGACCCTGGAGTCTAGTGGATGATCACTTAAATATGAGCTAGCAGTGTGCAAGAGCAGCCAAAAATTCTAATACAACCCCTTGTTGTATAAAACAGAAGCATAAAATCAAAATAATGTGAAGTATTAGTACCACTCTATAAAGCCTTCGTAAGGCCACACCTGGAACATATATCCCGTTCTGGTCACCACATTATAATTAAGATGTTAAGACTTTGGAAAAAGTGCAAAGAAGAGTAACTAAGATGTTAAAAGTCTGGAGACAAAAAGATATGAAATACAGTTGAAGAAATTATATATGGCCAGCATAGAGAAAATAAGGACTAGGGATGACAAGATAGCATTTTTCCAGAAATTGAGAGAAATTCTGGATTTAGTATACGTGGAACATAGCTCAATGGTAGAACTATGAGAGGGATCTTGGTGTCCTAGTGGACAATCATTTAAATATGAGCCAGCAGGGTGCAGCAGTTGCCAAAAAAGCCATCACAGTTCTAGGCTGAATGAACAGAGAGATAGATTCAAGATTATGTGAAGTGTTAATACCCGTTTACAATGTCTTGGAATACAGCATCCAGTTTTGGTTGCCACAATGTAAAAAAGATGTTGAGACTCTAGAAAGAGTGAAGAGAAGATCAACAAAGATGATGAGGGCATTAGAGGCTAAAACATAGAAAGAATGGGTGCTGGAATTGTGTATATATAGTTTAATGAAAAGAAAGACTAGGGGTGACATGATAACAATGTTCCAATATCTCAGGGGTTGCCACAAAGAAGAGGGAGTCAAACTATTCTCCACAGCACCTGAGGGCAGGACAAGAAGTGATGGATGGAAACTAATCAAGGAGAGAAGCAACTTAGAACTAAGGGAAGATGTCCTGACAGTTAGAACTATTAATCAGTGGAACAAATTGTCTCCAGAAGTTATGAATTCTTCAACACTAGAAGTTGTTATGAAGAGATGGGACAACCATTTGTCTGAAATGATATATGGTTCTCTGTCTGAGTAGGGAGTTGGACTAAAAACCTTCAAGGTTCCTTCCAACTCAATCTATTCTATACTAAAAGCAGGTAAATCCGTTGAATGGATCTTGAATTTTTTGTGTTGAAGATGGATTATTGACTTAATGGACCATTGTTGGATCAATCATAGGAATATTTCTCTATGGTGAGTGGCCTGCTCAGAGCTTTTCACTAATTTATGAGGGGAAATGCAATTGCCTAAGCTGAAATTGACAATTGCGACCATAAGCTAAAAATGAGCCAAGGGTATCCACAAAGAGTAAATAAGCCAGGAATCTTGTAGATCAGGGCTGTCAAACTCCCGGCCCACAGGCCGGATGCCTCATGGACTGGCCACACCCAGAACTGGCATAGAAAAGTGGGGAAAAGTCCTGATACATCATGTGATGCTGCCATGACGATGTGAGTTTGACAGTCCTGCTGTAGATTTACTTCAGAAAATAAATGAAATGTACCAAGTTGTTGGGAATCAAAGGATATGTGGGTCATTTAAAATTCTATTTAAAATATAAATGAAGATGTTGAAGCTAAGCATTAAAAACCTTCCAATGGAAAAATGTGAATTAAAGAAAAATATTATAAGGGAGCATTGAAGGCCATTTTTTTTTGAAAAAATTTATTTGTGTTTTCACAAAGACAAAATACAAATGAAACATCTTTTTTGAAAATAGCATGGTCCCAGGTTATCACTTCTTCACAGAGACACAAAACTCAATTTCATGCTCATTTTTATATTCTATTCCATATCTTATTACCATTTTGTATTTTCTAGATAGTTTTTCCCCTCTTAATTTTCTCAACTTTCTTTTAATTATCTCATCTCAATTCAAATCAAACCATTACATTTAGACTTTTGTCTGTCCTGTTACAATTTCATATTATCTTTTCTTATTAAGTAGATTTTTCCCTGTAGTTACCAATTAGAGTATGACACCTTTATATCCTTTAATTTTATCCATTCAAACTCTTATTTAAGCTTCACAATGTTATGCTTTAGATAATAGATTCAATATAATGCACAACTTCAATCGGATTCTGCTTGCGTACATTCTTAAATAGACACTATATTCTTTAAAAGAAACAATTTATATCTATATCTAGCAAGGAAGTGCATTGTTGGCTTCTTTTACATGGATGAATATGTATTTTGTGGACCGGTGTCAGAGCATGTTAAAGAAGGTGTGTGAGGAAGTTGTTCAGTTTTTCTTTCCCGTGTGGCCAGAGTTATAGGTGTGATCTAACATATCTGAGCCAGAAGTTTGGGTTTGTGATCATAATTCTTTTCTAGAGCCTGTGTTTCAAAGTGTTCCATGTAGAGGGTTTGAAAACGAATGACAGGTGAGAGGGGTGATCCATGGGTGCTCCTTCTAATTTTGTTTGTATTTTTGTCCAATTGTTAGTGAAGTATTGTATTCGGATAAGGCAGTGGATTTGGATAAGATCTTACCAGGAGTACTTGGGGGGTGTATTCCAATCAACTTCCCTTCCTAGATGTCTTAGTATACCAAAATCCACGGCTCTGGACACACCATTACGAAGAAGAAACAAATACACAACCGCATATCTACATGCACTCTCACACACACCAGCACGATCAATTCCGTAGCCAAACTCCATACTACACAGAACAAAATGCATTAACCGAATGAACAACACTTAAAAACTGAACACTACACACTCTCACTACATGTACTTTACACGCAATGCGATTCAAAAAAGAAGATTTACCACCGTAATCCAAGAGAAAACCCCAAACAAAAGCCAATGACACGAGAACACAGAGAATGGCAAAGCCCTCCTCCCATATATAAAAGGCATACGACAAAATCAGCAAGTCCTCAAAAACACAAACATTAAAACAGCATTCTGCCACAAACAGAAAACAGTATCCACCATATCTAGAACCCTGAAAAGCAAAATGACCAGTAGAAAACCAAGTGAGTATACGAAAATCCTTGCCAACTGCTGCCCACACCCAAATACCAAACGGACAAACTAACAGAAGAATTAGTGTGCACCATTGAAGAACACAAGAACTCAATCAAAAAAAGAAGAACTAGACCTCTTCCCTGTCCAACACCTCAAAGCACAGGACCATGAAATCTGACTTTAAATAATACCAGACATATTCACCAAAACCAAACACGTTCAACAACAGAATAATCATGAAAGCCATTAGAGATAGAAAAACGCACAAAAAAAACAATTGAAACACTAAGGCACACAGTGAATAAATGAGATGCGTACTCCCGCCTACCAAACCATTTGGAAACCTGCCCTCATTAATAAACGAGTACCTAACATTGAAGAATGGACACAGAACCACACCCACAAAGTGCCAACAAGCATGCTACGCTACCGAGACACTTCCATGCCGAAAAAAGACTCACACCCCACAGAAGAGGAGACACAACCAGGAACCAGAAAGCCATAACGTGCAGCATGCACCACTACCGTTCAAACCCCTCTGACCCATACAAGAAGAAACTGCACCACCATGAAGATTGTGCACGACCACGACACGAAGCCAAACAACAAGATCTAACAGCTCAACCAGCTCAAATCCCCAGCAACTAAGCACCCTAACCTGAGCAACAACCAAAGCCCCACACTAAGCAGAACACATCCCACACCAATCATGAACACAGCAACACCACCTACCCATCAGAACACAGTCACAAACCCCACCCAATCATCACAACCCCACAAGCAGTTTAAAAGGAAGAAGCAGCTTGCAACAAGCTCACGATTACTCTGAGAAGCACAGAGCTGAAGAAACAAGCCATGAAGATTGACTGATAATGAGACTTCAGATCGAAAGAAAGTATGCTCACCTAGGACGTTAGGAACTAACTCAATACAGAAGCCTGGAATCGCATCAGGCTATACGACTCGAGAATAAATACTGCTTAGAATACGCCTCATGCTACAAACTTTAACCAGAACTACAATGAGTAGGGATATATATGTTTTTTTTTTAAGCTTTCGCGCGAGGCCATTATACACCAAATGTTTATTTTTCTGTGGGCCCGCCTGGGGTTTAGGCCCCTTCCTTCAGGTATTAATCCCCACATTCATTGTAGTGCTTTTAAAGTGTAGCAACGTTTCCGGCAGATAAATCTCATCACCTGCCCATCATCGGCTTCTTTATTAGAATTGTCATGTGGAGTCAAGGGTCCTCACACCGCCAAATTGGGCGGTACTGTTCCCTTCAAATTATGAGGCCTACGCTGATTAATTCTGCAGAGATGTTTTTTTTCTACATCCTGGATTGGTTTAGAGTCTTGCTCTGTGTTTATCCTGGAACTTGGAGTCTTGCAAGTCTTGATTGTTTTCTGTTTCCTTACTCGTCTGGTTTTGTGGCTCTTGACTGTGTGGCAACACTTTTGTTCTCTGTATTGAGGGAGGCTATTTCAGCGCAGCATTGCTTCCTAGTTGACCACAAAGAAGGACGGACTCCATCTTAATCTATAGACAAGCTACGGTTTCATACCTGGGGTCGGAGGCAAGGAGTTAAGTTGAAAGCTGGACGCCGCCGTATCAGAGGGCCGAGTCTGTTTGTGGCCAGGTGTTTGCCGGCTTGTGAATACCACAGTTGTGGAGATCTTCTATTGAGAGTGCAGGTTCCAAATGAATTGACAGTCTGTGGAATCCTATCTTCTTCTATTCATGCTTTCAGGTCTTTTTTCAATTCTATGGCTTCCTCTGATGATTCTGTGGCTGGGTTTTCTATAGTGGCTAGCGGTATTTCAGTGCGCATTGAAGTTTGATGTTAGGTGACCTCTGGTTTTAATGTTTTGGACTATGAGGAGGATAAAGTCTGTTTCAGCGTTTTTTACTGCATTTTTGTGTTCAATCCAGGCAGGTACTATATTCTTCTTGTTGGTCTGTCCAGTGTAATTTGGACCGCGGCATGAATGCACAGGGAAACTTCATATATGCTTGGATTTTCCCAGCGGTCAATTTGTTTTGGGGTTTTTAAGGAAATGGCTGCTATTTTTCTTTGTCTGTTTTGGAAGGTAGTCTTCGATGTAGAATGCCTTGTGTAAAGATATACTTTACTGATTATTTGTTTGTAGTACTCTTTTCGCTAGAGGCAAAAACGCTGTACCATAGTCTGTTGATCTTCAGGTCTCTGTTATGTCTTGGCCACCCCTGTGTTTCACCGCCACATTTGTTGTTTGGATTCAAGACTGGGTATGAGATATTCAGTGGAGCGATTTTGGGAAAGGCCTCAGTCTTTTGATGCTGCCAACAAAATCAACTCGTTGTCATCATTCAGTTTTATATGATCTCTTGTCTGCCAGTGGCGTTTAGGTTCTGTTAATTAGTGTTTTGGCAACGGAATTTATTCTGTGCTGGGTGGTGGTGGGGATTTGGGCATTTTGAGGTAGCGGTTGGCTGTGTGTTTTCTTCTGGTATACGCGGTGTGTTTAACATCGATAGATACATCGATTATATATCTTATGACTAGATATAAGTTACATCTAGGAATGGTAGTTGTTTGTTTATTTCCGTTCCATGGTGACTTGATTTTGAGGTGTGTGCTGTTTAAGGTGTGTTAGGAATTATTTGTGTTTCTTTTCCATGGGGACAAATCACAAATGTGTCATCGAATGTTAATCTTAGCCATAGTTTGGGGTTTGTGGGTGGCATTAGCCAGGGCTCTGGATTTGAATTCTTCATGACAGGTTTTGCAATGACGGGTTGACAAGTGGGTGATCCCATAGGGGCTTCTTCATTTGCTTGTTATCTTTTTTCCTTTGTATATGAAATAATGTGTTGGTTAGGCAGTGTTCTGTTAGTTCATAAGGTTTAGCTGGTTGGTAATTATAATTTTTGATGATTTCAAGAGTTTCTTTTATCGGGACTTGAGTGAATGTGAAACACGTTGAAACTTACAAGCAGATTTCTTGTGCCGTGTAGATTTTGATCATTTTAAGAACAAGTGGTAATGAGTTTTGTAGCATATGAAGCTCGAGTTTCAGCATGGGGCTGTAGTTGTTTTGGCTAAGTGTTTAGCTAGGTTTTTGTACTGGTGCTCCTTTGGAGCTGAATATGGGTCTGAGAGGGAGTACTCATACGAACTATGATGGCGAGATGAGATTCTGCTGAAACGTTGTTATATAATTATTCTATATATATATAAAAACATTCCATTCCAATCAATTCAATCATTAATATCTGCATTACAATCTTAACATCTAAATTTGTTTTCAATTGAATATCCATACTTCCTTGGAACAGCTTATAAACTTTCATGTTAATTCTCTTTTTTTCCATATTTCTTACTTTATATTTTTATAATCATTACTATAATTAAAAATGTTCCTTTTAATTCTCTCATTTTATTTCATATTATTTATTACAATACATCACACTACTTACAATGAACATTTTTATCATCATACATATTTTCTGAAATTAGTTTTATTTGTAAAAGAACAATGCTATCGTTACTGTACCTACAGAATCCCTTTAACAATTAATTTTCACCCATTATCTCAAAACAAATTTGGTTATAATCTTAATATTTTTTTTCTGTATTCTGTCTCTATTTCTTGTTTCTATCTTTTACAAACTTCTTTTCCTTTACTTCTTCCCCCTCTTCTTCTCCTCCCCTTTTATCCCCTCGTCTCTCTATTCCTAAACTCTCTCATCCATAATCCTCTTCTGTTGCTTTCTATATTCTACTGTAATCTTTCAAATTGTCCTTCTTTTTTTTTGGTTGTTTTCTTTTTTAGTCTTAAACTTATCACTCTCTTTCCGCTCCTTTTTCTGTTTTCTCCCCAGGTTAAAATTAATTTGATTCATTACAAGATTGGTTCTTCTTTGTCCAATCTTCTTGTTCTGCAAACGTTTTTCTTATTGCTTCTCATCGTTCCAGTCTCCATTTCTAAGAATTGAAACATGAGCCTAAAAGAAATTCTCCTCTTGTGCATCTTCTTTCATTTTTAGTTCCGTTTTTCAGTTCTTCACAGAAGTGATACCATTTTAAAACTTTTAAAGCAACCACTCAGTTAATTTTAGTCTCCAGATGCAAAAACAAAAATCACTAATTAAACCAAATAATCAAGGCTGTTCGATTTGCTTCTTTTTTCACTTTCTCTTCCTGGTTCTATTCGTTTTTGTTGCCAACTTTCCCACTTAAATGTAATCTTTGAGGAATCTTGTTTTAAAATTCAACTGCGAGTTTCCTTTAATTAAGTTTCCATTCCTTAATTCCAAGGCAGTCTCTCCATTTTTCAGATCTGTCCTTCCTAAAATCCTTTTTTTCTCTTTCCAGTTTTTAAAAACTTTCTAAGTGTCCGATTAATCTTTTATTATCCTGTTGACTTTTATTTTCAGCTTAGATCCTTATTAATGTCAAAAGTGGATTTTTTTTTTCAATTTTCTTGATTAAGTTCTCTTGGCTGTCAGTAAGAGGAAGGGAAGAAAAAAACTCTAATCTTCTTCTCTCTCTCTTAGAGCTTTCAAAAATCTTCTTTTTGGACAATGTTGTTAGTTTAAATTCCAGGGTATTATTTGTTGCTTTTGCTGTTTGGCCGGTCAATTTTTTCTTATCTTCCTCCTGCACATTTCTTTTCGGTCGAGTTCTTTTCTTTGTGGGTGGCATTTTATGACACCGCTGCAAACCAGGCCTTCGTAAAGGGTTTATGGCCAGCTGGGGAGGAGAGATGCGGCTCTCTCAAACGCCTGCAGGAGTCTCCCGCTTCTTCACGTCCCCCTTCTTCACCACCTCTACGGGGTGGCTTAGCCCCTAAACCAGCCAGTTCGGGTGCTCCAGTGGCGAGCATGGATCAAAGCCTCCGAGAGATGAGGTTTTGGTCTGTTGCCGAAGAAGCTCAAACTGGAAGTCTGAAGGCCATTATTAAAGGATAAGTGATACACTAATACAGAAAGAGAAAAGTATTTTAATTTAGAAAGAATTGAAGGCTATTTGGTGAAAACTCCTTCAGAAATTGTCTAATATTGTCTGCTATCGTAAGAAGGGTTTTAAAATTGGAAATAAAGGAAAATATCACCGATATTGAGACTGTTGAATGTGGATTTTAAAATGACAAGTCACATTATGTAATGATATGGAAAAAGATGTTACACAGGATTTACAAATGAAACAAGCTGATGTCTTAATTATTAAAAGGAACACACAAATAATAAACCAGAAGAGTGGCTTGGGTAACTTTCTACCTGAGATTAACATAAGAGACACACTCATAAAGGAGTTCCTTTATAAAGGATGATGAGAAAATGAAAAGAAATAAACTTTTAGGACACTATTCAAAGGGATGAAAAAGCAACATTTTTAAAGTAAAAAAAAAACAAATATAAAGTTGTCTTATTTGATCAAGTTGTCTCATTTGATAAATGTAATTCTTAATTGATTTTTCTTAACAAAGACAAAATATCAAGGCTTTAATGATTTATTTATAAAAAGAGATGAGATGGAATACAGAGCATTTTTAATGTATTTCCAGAGAAAGCAGTACCTAATGTGTTAAAAATAAAGGAATACAAATATATTTCTAAATCTTAAGGCACTTGCTAAATTTATTTAGAGATAACCTTCCTTTCCCCTGTGAAAAATGCTTTAAACTGGAGAAAAGGAAACATGGGAATGAAGCTGGACTTCTATATTGAATAGTACTCTGCTATATTTCCTCCAATTTATATTTAAGAAATAGGAAGCAATCTTCGCTCTAAAAGTATACTTTTATGAAATAAAAAAGATTAAAAGAATTGGAGATCAGAGAGAAAGGTCATTCTTAATGTTATAGTATTTAAACAACCAAATGTATGTGAGGAAAAATATGAACTTTTTACTATTAGCTTTACAACATTAAAACTATTAAAATTAGATTAAAATACTTGTGGTAACTGAGCATTTTTCATGTTATTATGCTCTTTGTACTGAAGCTCCCTCTTGTGGCTGAGAGAGAAAGAGAGAAAAACAAAATAAACTACTTTAGCTAGGCTAAATTACACATCTGATTAGTCTTAAAAAGATGCAGCTATTTTTAACTGCCTACTACCTTCCCTTCTTTCCTAGAATTCTTGCTGGCTTTCACATGTCATTCCTCCAAGTTGTCAAAAATTAAACCACCTTTGACCCTTGTGCTCCTTAAAGCTTCATAAATAGCCCCAGCAAAGAATGGCTGAGTCCCAATTCATCCAATAGAGTCTTGAACTGGTTGCTCTGACCTTCAGCCATGAAGGCTTTTCTCTTCCTTGTTGCTATCTTTTTGTTTTTCCACCAGCCAGTCACAGGTAAGGGGAGAACTAAAATGATCCAGATGGTCTAGAGGAGAAGTATACTTGAGATTAATCTCAAATGCTTTTCACAATGATTCTTTACATATTTTATTTTGGGTATTGACCACCAGTCAAAGAGCGCTTAGGGTCTTTCAATTTACAAAAGTTTAGAGGGGTGTTCCCACTCCATTTTTTCAACAAGAAATGTGTCATGGGGATCATATCTACCTGTCTTCTGTTATTATGCTATGCATTATTGTAGTTTGTAGTTTGCCCTTTTTAAAAAAAATCCTTTTTCTATTTCTCCCATCATATCTGAGAGTGATACTGTCGAAAACATAATAAATAAGATAAAATAATATATTATTTTGTGAATGTATTTTCAGACTTTAATCCTGAGGCTTAAGAATTGTTCTGCTTAATCACAAAATGAACCTGATTTATTGGATGTGCCAAATCCATAAAGCATTGACATCTCCTGAAAACTAGGAAAACTTGCGTTGTTAAACATTATTATATCTATGGGAAGACTCATTTGCAAGTCTTTCAAGATGAATGCCTGAAGATACACTCAGAAAATCTTATTTTATGTTATTTATTATGTATACCTCAGGAATGCTGGAAGAAAAAGAAAAAGGGTTTTTTTGGTTTTTTTTTAAAAAGGGCAAACTGCTAAGAGAATTCATGAATCCAAAAGACTTTGCCAACACCATAATTTGAAAGCACCAATTCTTTGGTGTTCTATCTCCCTTAGAGTCCAACTCTCACCAGCACATATTACTGCTTGGAAAGCTATAGCTTTGACTCTGCAAAACTTTTTTGGCAAATCTATGCTTTTTAATATGCTGCCTAGGTTTGCCATTGCTTTCCTCCCAAGGAACAAGAGTCTTTTAATTTAATGGCTGTAGTTGCCATTGGAAGTCATCTTGGAGCCCAAGAAAATAAAATTTGCCACTGCATCCATTTCTTCCCCTTCTATTTATCAGGTAGTGATAGAAATGGATGCTATGATCTTAGTCTCTTATGTTAATTTCAAGCCAACTTTTACACTCTTCTCTTTCAAACACATTAAGAGTCTCTTTCGTTCCTCTTCACTTTCTGCCTTTAGAGTAGGATCATCTGCATATCTAAGATAGTTGATATTTTTCCTGGCAATCTTAATTGTGGCTTGTGAGTCATTCAGTCCAGCATTTTGCATGATGTACTCTGCATATAAGTTAAATAAACAGAATGACAATATATATCCTTTTAGTACTCCTTTCCCTATTTTGAACCAATTGATTGATCAATGTCCAGTTCTAACTGTTGCTTCTTGACCTGCATACAGGTTTCCCAGGAGACAGATAAGGTAGTCCAGTATCCCCATTTTTTTTAAGAACTTGCCACACTTTTGCAATCCATTCAATCAAAGGCTTTAGCATAGTCAATGAATCAGAAGTCGATGTTTTTCTGGAATTCCCTTGCTTTCTCCATAATCTAGTGAATGTTATTGATTTGATCTCTAGTTACTCTACTCTTCAAAACCCAACTTACACTTCTGGAGGTGCTTGGTTCACATGTTGCTGAAACTTAGCTTGTAGGATTTTAGCAGGCCCTTGCTAGCATGTCAAATGAGTACTATTGCCCAATAGTTTGAATATTCTTTGACATTATCCTTCTTTGGGATTGGAATGTAAACTGACCTTTTCCAATCCTGTGCCCATTGTTAAGTATTCCAAATATGCTGGAATATTGGAGTGCTAGAGCACTTTAACAGCATAATCTTTTAGGATTTTAAATAGCTGTGCCAATATCATCTTCATTAGCAGTTTCTATATAACCATCCAATTTCCTTAGGTGAGAATGGGCTAGCTCATATCACTTCCTAGTACATTATCAACACCATCATCAACATCTTATTATTATTGGTTTGTTGGATAGTCAGCCAAATGTTGAGACTGGATTTGGCACTTTTATCTCCCTATCAAGTCCTTCCCAATGAATGGGGATAGGCAGATATTTTTGAAATTATTAAAAGTTTTTTCACAAGATTTAAGCTGTTCCAAGTAAAGCTGCCTTCCACTATAACTATTGAATGATAGGGATTTTATCCCTAGATAACAAGTATAGGTTTGAACATAAACATGAACAAAGGAAGATAAATGGAACAGTAAGACAGGGATGGGAATTGCCCGCTGATACACGTCCCCTTTAAGGACCTCTTAAGAATTGGGTGAGGTGCATAATAAACAGTTTGAGGTTGAAGCTGTGACAGGTTGAGGCTGTAACAACGGAGTTGGGTAGGGTGTTCCAGGCATTGACCACTCTGTTGCTGAAGTCGTATTTTCTGCAATCGAGTTTGTATCAGTTTGTATCAGTTGTTTGCCCATGTATTATTGTGGTTGAAGCTGAAGAAGTCATTGATAGGCAAGATGTTATAGTAGACAATTTTGTGAACTATGCTTAGATCAGACTGCAGGCAATGCAGTTCCAGATTGTCCAGGCCCAAAATTTCAAGCCTGGAAGCATAGGGAATTATATTGTGAGTGGAGGAGTGGAGTACTTTTTTCAAGAAATTCCTCGGAACCTGCTCAATTGTGTTAATGTCTGATATACAGTGCAGGTTCCAGGAAGATGAGTTGTATCTGAAAATTGGTTTGACAAAGGTTTTTTATGCCATAGTTAACAATTCAATATTGCTGGAGAAGAAGCTCCACAAAATAAGGTTAACAATTCTTAAAGCCTTTTTGGCAATGCAGTTACAGTGAGCTGCGGGGCTTAGATCATTTGAGATGAGCACTCCTAGGTCCTTGACAGAGTGAGGGTCATCTACAAGATCACTTCTGCCGAACTTGTATTTGGTGTTCTGATTTTTTTTTTGCCAATGTGTAGGACAGAGCATTTGTTAACTGAAATTTGGAGTTGCCAATTGAGCAACCATTCTGATATATTGTCAAGGTTGCTTTGCAGGGCAGCGGCATTGCTGGTGGTGTTAAATAATTTTACGTCATCGGAGAAGAGAACAGAGTTGCTTTTAATGTCACATTGATCACTGATGTAAAGCAGAAAGAGAGTACATCCTAAGACACTGCCTTGGGGGACAGTGCTACTAACTGGTGCTGGATTTGATGGGGCCTTCCCTATTTTGACCATTTTTGCTTGTTTGACAGGAGTGTGGCTATCCACTTGTTCAGGGGTCTGGAGATGCCATAGGAACTAAGTTTTAGCAGTAGTTTGTTGTGCACCACTGAATCAAAGGCTTTGCAGAAGTCTATGTAAATTGCATCCATTGCTTTACTCTGGTCTAGATGTGTGGTCCAAATATTTCTGCAGTGTAGAAGTTACAGATTACAGGACAAATTTTTCCTGAAACCAAACTGCTTGTTAAAAAGTAGGTTGTTTCTAAATGTAGGGTGATGGATTGGTTTATAATTGATTCCATGACTTTAGAAATGATGCAACACAGTGAGATTGGTCTGTAATTTTCTGCTAGACTAGGGTATCCCTTTTTAAAAATATCAATATGTAGTAATCATTACAATTTGTTGTGGTGCTATTACGAAATGGGGAGCAGCAGCAGTTGCTGTTGATATTTTGGGCTTATTATTATTATTTGTAAAATGAATGTAAATCATGAAACATGTAAGATTTATGAGAAGAATAAAATATAATTAGTAATCATAAATAAATACAAATTCTAAAATGCCAATGGTATTTTCCTCCATTTTTTTACACAGCACAATCAGCAGAAGAATACGCTAAACGTCCTTGTGATCGACGTCGAGGCTACTGTGCTACTGAGTGTTACCCTGGGCATTTTTTTCCAGGAATATGTTCTGGTGCTCAGTATTGCTGTAAATGGTAAGTCAACATTCTATACCTGACTCTCTAATTCTGCTCTAAACAAATGCAGCAGTGTCTTTTCATATACACTTTTTTATTGAAGAAATATGTTTTGCAGGATTAAAAACTGTGGAAACATAAAGCTAGGAAAGATTTAAAAAATCATGAAATATTAGAAAATATTTGAAGAAGTAATTTTTGATCTTTGCAGCAGTACAAATGCAATAATTTTAATTGCCAGAATTGCTGGAAACATTTTTAATTTAAATACTACTAAAATCATTTTGTATTTTTCTTAAGATGCATATCTCCTTGAAGTAATGGTGTTGAGGAAGCCTTTAAGAACCTAGTTATTTTTCCAGGCTCCTGAGTAGGGAGCTCTATAGCCCTTGGGTTATGTTTTGTACTTAGTATCTCCACATATATGCAATCTTATGACTGTTTTTTATTCTCAGTAATGTCAACCACCCATAATTGGTCTTTAGCTGGGAAGCCTTATAATTATACCAATACCTTTATCAATACTTTACATTTTCATCTGTCAGACCAGGACCACATGTCTGAACTTATTTCAGTTAAACTAATTTATTGTTCATGCCTATGCACAGGAATTTAGACAACTAATGGTCAGTGCTATTTTGGTGCGAGATAAGGATTAACAGAATTTAAGAGTGGTTGGACATAGGCTACTTTGTGGGAACATAACTTCCTCAGGCTGGTCCCCTTTTGGATTCTAAACAATGAATTAATTAACAATAACTCTTATTTTTATAGTTTTCTAAGAGTTTGTTCTCCTTTTTAGAATATTTTTTACTTCCTCCTTAGACACTGTTAGAGAGCAGAAGTGTCTTCAGAATCTGATTATTTTATCCAAGTGACAAAGTAAACATGACAACAGAGCAATGAAATGCCACCAGTGTCATGATGCATGTATAATAGGGGAACAGCTGATGTCATAATAATATGATGTTCTTATTATTATTTGTCCTCCTTTTACCCCAACCCATCAGAGAACATCTGTAATAGACAACTTGTATTGGCCTTTTAGTTGATTCTTTCTTACATTCCTGTTGAGCATTAATTTTTATCATTTGACATCACTTTGAAGTATTATGATGAGATTTGTCCTTCTTGACCATTAAGTCTTTTTCTCATACTTCCTTCATTAGTTGTCCTGTGTGTTTCCTCACAGACTTCTTTTAAAATAATCAATCAATGAATGGTTTCTCTCCTTTCATTCCTTTATCCTTCTACCATGAACTATTTTTTCAGTCAGCTGCATTATTTCCCATAGTAATAATAATTCTCTTGAATATCAGAACATATTCTGAACAAATGCTGCTTTTGGGGATGGGGGTAACTGAATCAATAAAATATATAATAAATGAAAAAAATGTACAAATAAGTTAATAACTCTAGAACAATATATTGATGTAGGCTTTTATAGAACATTTTCTGTTAATAACAGGATTTTCAAAATTGATTTGCTCTTTACTTATGGTTCTCTCTCATTTCTAAATCTGCAATCCTTGTTTCTTTTAAATAAATGTCTACAGGCTTGAAATGAGTGATTGGTAGAAGAGTCTGAAGAGTTATGAAGAAGATATTGAAACATGGTGGTTGGATGGTGTGCAAGCAATTCTCTTGAGATACAAATATTTTGATTGAATATATAATCTGGAAAAATATAACTGTTTATTCTGTTGATCTGTATGTTAAAGCTCTATAATAGCAATTGGTAATTGGTAATTATTATACACCTTTACTGTATCAAACTGGGATTAAATACTAATTAGAAAAAGTTGACCAAACTGAGATTAATAACATGATGAATGTATAATTTCCATGTGATTAGATAGAAATTGTCTAGAAATTACCTAGTACTACCTTGAGCACTGCAAGTGCTTCACACTCTTTTTGTTTAACTTTCAATTGTTCAACACAATTTTACAAAATTTGAGACAATGAATATCTCAGAGTTCTGTAGGGGAAAATGATCATTCTTATGTGAATAGCAGACGAATTTTCTAAGTGCACAGAGGGGCATTTCTAGATATTGTCATATACAAGCTAACATTCAAGAGAATGCTGGCATTCCAGGTCATTCAGTGTAAAATGCAGATGTACAACTACAGGTAACACAAAACACTTAAAAAATCAAATGTAAATGATATTTGGATTAAACTTTTCAGAAATTACTCTTTCAATAAAAACTGGACCCATTTGGGATGCCACATGGGATACTTTGAAAGCACTGCTAAGTCAAAAGTATGGAAGTTTCCATAGGATTCTGAGTCTGGTTGATTGCCCATTAAATGTTTAGCCTGTTTAAATATGTTGGAAGAATTATCCTTCTGGGTTCAGTTCCAAGTGGGGAAAAAGACACTGGAAACATGGA
>BHFT01018981.1:0-11851 GCA_004320025.1 Laticauda laticaudata
GATCATGCTACTTTCAAAAAAGATGTTTTATTTGTATTTCTTTGTGAAAACTCAAATAAAATTTACAAAAAAAAAAGAAGGGCTTCCATGTTTTCTTTGGCGCTCAATCCTAGAAGGAAGTAAAGACAAATTGGAAATCATGCTGGTGTCTTGTGTCTCATTCCCGCGACATAACAGAGATGATTTCTATGAGGGTTTTGAACCCCACTTTAAATAACATTTAATTGACTGAGAATCTGAGACTTTACAGTCAACAACAGTCCAAACAAAGTAGTTAGGCAAAAACAGTACTCAATTTTAGAAGGGTGGCTTCCCAATCTTTACCTATAAATCAATCTGGATTGATGGGTATGCTGATCTTACAAAAATCCTGTATGCAAAGTTAATTGAATCTGAACCTTGGAATTTGAAATGGGAGAGACATGAAAGAGGAAGCTTTGAAAATTTGAAATAAGCTTAACCAAAGCTCCTGTATTAAGTCTGCCAAATTTATAAAAGCCATTCCATCTCTTTGTAAACACAGAAAATGGAATAGCACAAGGGCTGTTGGCTCAACCTGTAGCATTTTTGTCAAAAACAATGGACCCAGTGATAATGGGACAGCCAGTATGTATTCAAGCAACTGCTTCTACTGCTATGAAATTGACCTTTGAAGGAGCCCTCATTGTGAGCACCCCACATCAAATGAGAACCATTCTCCACCAAAAAAAGATCTTGGAGGCAGGGAGTTTGCCTCAAAATTGGCCTGCTCAAACTTGTGAATTGTATGCACTAAATCATTTCATTAGGAAAAATAGGGACAATATATACAGATTCCAAATATGCATTTGGGATAGTGCATATCTTTGGTAAAATAAGGTTGAAAAGGAAAGGAATTAGTATATGAGACTCTAATAAAGGAAATAATGAGTTCCTTACTTAAACCTAGAAAAATAGCAGTGACACCTGTGAAGGCACACCAAAAAGGAACATCATTTGAGAACACAGGTAATCTAATTGCTGATGAGGAGGCAAAATGCTGATGGCTGCTACTGTGGAAAGAATGGAGGTATTAATTCCTATTTTAGAGTCAATAGAAGAAATTCCTGTGTTCATTGACAGAGAACAGAAAGAGTTACAAGTAGGAGGCCAGGACGGTGAAAAGGGAAAGTGGTTCCTTCCAGATGGAAGGAAAATAATAAGCAAACCAATTTCTTTCTTTCTTTCTTTCTTTCTTTCTTTCTTTCTTTCTTTCTTTCTTTCTTTCTTTCTTTCTTTGTTTAGTCAGTTGCTTACAAAATAATAGGTATAAGTAAAAACATAGTTATGAATACATGGATGCATATAAGAAAAATAAAAAAAATAAAAGAAACAATAGGACAGGGATGGTAGGCATGTTGGTGCGCTTATGCATGAGAATTTTTGAGAAAACTACATGAAGGAAATCATTGAGGTATTCAAGCCATTATAGGCTAACTTTTAAAAATTTATGGTTTTATTGGAATATATCCTGTAGCAAAATCAATTTTGGAGAAATGTAAAAAGGTAAATAGGCAAGCTGCCCGGAAACAACAGACTAGTGGAAGGTCACCTGCATTAAGACCATTCCAGTGTATTCAAGTGGATTTTACAGAATTACCAAAAGTGGGGAGAATAAAATATGTATTGGTCATAATAGATCATCTGACAGGATGGGTGAAAGCCTTTCCCTGCAGTAATGTTACAACAACAGTGGTGTCAAGAGTATTGTTAGATCAAATTAATATTGGAAATACATATGCCATGGACTAAATGCCTACCTTTGGCCCTATTGAGAGTACGAACCCAATCTCAAAAGGATATTGGATTATCACTTAATGAATTGTTGTTTGGAGTAGTTTTTATTCCAGGAAGCATATGCATTGATTCTTTGGAGATTCAAGATAAAATATTGAAACAATATTTACATAAACCATCCAGTTATTTTGATTTCCTTAGGAAACAAGGACTATTGGCTCAGACACCATCTTTGGAGTTAGTTTCCAGTCCATAAATTCCATCATGGAATTAAGTGCTGATCCGGAGCTGGAAGAACCATTCCAAGTACTGCTCACTTCTGAAACTACAGTCCAGACAGCTGAGAAGGGTTGGACTCACTATACCTGAGTGAAAGGCCCTGTGTCTCCACCAAGCACCAGGACCAGCATTCTGCATGGGGACCCACTGACCCACTAACTTTGAGGAAACAATAAACTATACATGTTTAATTACTAATGAAATTTGTCCCTGTAGGTTCTGGATCCAAGTAGAAGGAGCTGAAAAAAGATGGCAAATCCAGATTCAGTGGAGTATTTTGGGACCAGGAAACCCATATATGTGATGTTAAAAAATAAAAAAAAGGTTTATAAAATTGTCAGGATGTAGAAGGGGCAGGGAGGCATCAGGATAGAATTGTATAAATGGTGATGCTTTGAAATCGAAAGGGGTGGTTTTCTTAACTAAATTTCAGGCTGAGAGACCCACCACACTTTGCAAATTGCTTTTTTCTTTTAAGTTTTAAGCCCCTGCACCAACAGATGGAAAGAGGATGGAAAACGGAGAAAAACACTTGCCATCCGTTGGTTAACGCGATGCTTCCGTTCTGTACTCACTGCCATCCGTTTTGCTCCTCTCTATCCGTCCAGCATCCGTCTATTGACATTTCATCCACTTAGAAGGTTTTGAATTGCTCAAGAACTTTTGAGCAGAAAATGTAATCCAATGCATCTGTTTTGCATCTGCTAGGCATACGGGGGACATCCGTTCTGCATCCGTTACGCATCTGCTATATCCGCTAGGCATCCGCGCAAATCAAATCCATTCAGCGGTAAACGGATGCAGGGAGGAAGCGGAACGGATGCGCAGCGTTAGTAGGCATGGACGGAGAAAAAGGATGAAAGCGATGCAGCTACGCATCCGCGTCATCCGCTACGCAATCCGCTTTGGCATCCGCTCTGCATCCTCTACGCATCCGCTCTGCATCCTCTATGCATCGTCTGCATCCGCTCTGCATCTCTACGCATCGCTCTGCATCCGCTCTGCATCTCTACGCATCGCTCCTGCATCCGCTTTCATCCGCTTCCATCCGCTAGGTTCCGTTTCCGCATCCGCTTTCCATCCGCTCTGCATCCTCCCCCCATCCGTCTTTTCGTGTTATCTGCTCTGCTTATGCAAATTTTTGCCCCTTTTGAGAGTGGATAACAACGGATGGAACATAACATTTTTCTCGTCCGCTGTGTCCTTTTTACAAACGTTTTGCATCCGTTGGGCAGTGTGACAGGGCCTTTAAATAACACCTCTTTGTTTTCACTGATCCAAGTTTTTGATGGCTGATATCATTTTCAACAATATGCATCTCTTTATAATTTTAGTTTTTAATTAGTTTTCCTTTTTAAAAATTAATAGATCATATTTTGTTTATAACTATCTGTATTGAAAGAGTTGGAAGTAACTTTAATGTTATTTTTGGAATTTTTTTTAATGTCACTTTGTAAATTTTTCCTAATGGTCCTCTTCCCCATCTTTCTCTTTTGTTGAAATTTTGTATTTTAACTTTTTATTTTATAAAATGTAATATTTAATATATTTAATAGTTTTTTTAAAAAAAGAATAAATACCAAACTACAATTTTATTTATTTATTGTCAACCCCAATGCTGTTCTGGCTGTGGGCTTTTTCCCCCTCTTTCCTTTTCTGCAGTTTGTAGTAAGGGTTCTTTCATGTGGCTGCAGGCTTGTCAAAGCTAGGAGCTAAAGCGGGGAGGATTTGGTAACTACAACAAATTAGTTCATTGCTGGGCCAAGGACATTTCAACTGCTGGATGGCTGGAGGTGGAGGAAGGAGTTGCCAGGCAACCAAGGCAGCACCCAGATTGGACAATATGATTTATTGTTTTGGGGGAAAGTGAAACTGTTGGTTTTATTTGGGTGGAAAGCTTGGGAAAATTCAGAGTTGAGTTGAGTTTTCACCAGTTAATGCCAAGATGATTTCTCCTAAATAAAAATTGTTCTTTGAGAATCTACCTTGAAGTTCTATTTTGAAATGGGGTCAGTACTTGGAAGGCCAACATTAAGCCAACTCTCCAAAATTCTCTGATCCCATGGGAGCTACTCTCCAGACTCCTGAGTGTAGCCAGGGAGCAGGAAAACTCATGGAAGATTGCAGAATGGAGGAAGAAGGAGAGGATACGAGAAGTTGCTGTGCAGACTGTCTGGAGAGGCACCAAACCCCTTCAGGCAGCCAGCAATTAGCAGAAGCTACAGTGGACATCCAGATGAAGGTTTGCATCAAGATGCCATTTACCAGAGACACATGCCAGGTGGAAGACAGATACTGATGCCGATTTGCTCTGGGGACCAGTGAGGGGATGCCCAGGGATGCCACAGAGGGAGACGCTTGCCAACATCAGCCCAGGTGAATTGGGGCTTTGGATGAAGTTGCACAACCAGATCCTGAGACCAGAATGAAGCCTGCTAGGGTGTCATGAAGAGAATCACCTGCCCAGTCACCCAATATCCCAGCCAGGGAAGCAAATGCCAACTGACTGGGTTTACCACCTTAGCCGTGCTAGACTCCAGGTACATTGGGTTGCCGTTTCAGAGCCATCATTGCCCCTTATGCCCTATTGGCTTTCAGTCATGCCAAGAATCTGAAGCCAGTCCAGGAAGCAATCACTGATGAGAGAAGTCTCAGTGTGGCCTGTGGGAAGCTCCTATGGCAGCATCCAAGGCCCCCACCCATGGGTCATGTTGGGTCTTGGGATCCTGGGAGTTCAAAGTTATATCCTGCAATGAAGGCCTTGATCTGGAACAAAGCCTACCAAGACGCTGCAGAAGTGGCAGCCTAGAGCAGTCTGCGGAGCCAGTTCATTTGCCCCCTCAATCTGTAGCCCTGCCGCGGATTCAATGCAAGCCTCCAAAGTGCCTGCTTAGCCAACAGCCTCTGTCTTGGGGATCCAAAGAACTGCTGAAAAGCCCTGCCAACAGCCTGATAAATATGCTCAAGGTCATCATCAGGGACTCCAGGCAGTGGAAGACTTGGTCCCCAAATCCCAGCCATGGTTGGGGACTACCAAACTAGTAATTAGGTCACCATGAAGGATGATGGAATGGGAAAGCCTCACCATGTAGGTCTCCCCTCCCACATATAGGGAAGAGGGAACTCTGGCTCAAGAATCTCAGGTACTGGTGACCTACGATACCAATGACGAAGTTGAAAATGACCCTATGGTAAGTAAAGCTGTCTGTCCATTCACCATCATTTGAGAATAATGGCATCCAAGACAGGGGCATAGGGGAAGTGGACGTGATCACAGACATGGGCCGCAACCACTGTGTTGAACTTACCTACAGTCCTAAAGCTGGGGATCAGGCAAAGACAATGACCTGACCCATATGATTTCAGCAAGTTGATGAATTGCTGATAAGTGGGGCCTGCCACATTCCTCACTGAACCCATAAGGCTGGAAATGGGCTGACAGTGGGAACTCATCTGCTTTGTGGTGGTGCCAAAAATGACTGAAGCGATGATTCTAGGCCTGGCATGGCTGGACAAGTGGGGTCCCATCATTTCCTGGGGAGATGGTTATGGAAGGCTAAAGCTGGGAATAGGGCCCAATCCCCCTTGAGAGGCTGTTGAAAAAGAGGCAGTCCAATGACAGAGCAGTGGCAAGCAAAGTGAAAGAATCGCTGGTATTTCAATGCTGCCTCCCCACGAACTTTAGATCCCTAGAGTATACTGGGACCTGGCGGAAGTGTTCAGTGAGGAGGAATGTAACATGCTACTGTTGTGGTTTGCTGGCAGCAAGTGTGGTTGGCTAAGGTCTCTGAGAGCAAGGACTTGGATGAGGGGTCTGCATATGATGCAGGGATGGGGTCGGAACCATCAGAGAGTCGGGTGTGCCTTCAGAACTGGCAGCACTGATGCAGAGGACCCCTTCGAGCAGACTGTGTGTGCGCACAGGGCTGCTCAAAGGAAAGAGTAGCTGCAGCAGCACGGGAGACTCAGAGTAAGGCTGCAAGGTGATGGCCCCTACCTTAAGGAATAAAAGCCAGCCCTCAGAGATGAGATTCTTTGCAGGAAGCAAAGAAGTTCTTGCATTTCAAGTCCTCAGGGAAGTTCAGGCTATCCTGGTTTGTTTTCTGAGACTTTTGGCTTTGTATATTTCTTTGCATTTAATCTTGTGTTCTTGGCAGCCTTGCACAACCTTGACAGGACTTGCTCTAATTTGGGACAATTAGTTTTAATAGTGCTTTGCTGTGAATGAACAGAGAGGCATTAAAAAGATTTTGCTTTTATCTATGTTTTGTGTTTGTTTGATTTGAAGGAGGCTTGAGTCAGAATAGCTATCTCCCCACTGCCCCACAGACTGTGCCATAGAGTTTGTACCTGTGGCTAACTACCCAAGCCAAAGATGTACTCCATGACCCGAAAGGAGATGAGAGAGCTAAGAGAGTACATTGACACCAACCTCACCCATGGATTTATCCAACCAGCTAAATTTAGAGTAGCAGACCCAGTCTGCTTTAAAAAGAAAAAAGAGGGTTGATGAGTCTATGCGTAGACTTCAAGAGAATTAACATGGTATGCTTGGAGAACACCTATTCACTTCCCCTCATGAAGGACATTTTGGCTCACCTGATTAAGGGCAAGGTGTTTACCCAATTGGACCTATGAGAGGCGTACTACTGGATATGAATCAAAGAAAAGGATGAATGGAAAACAACATTCAACTTCCCTTTGGGGAATTTCCAGTTCAAGGTGATGCCTTTTGGCCTGAAAAGAAGCTTTATTCATGCAGTTAATAAATGAAGTGCTGCATGAACACCTGTATAAGGAAGTTCTCATGTACTTAGATGACATTTTCATCTTCTCTGAGACACAAGAGCAATATTGGCAAAACATTTTGGCACTGAGTGCCAAAACAGGAGCGTGCACACATGCACACAAGCTCAGGTGCCAGGAACCAGAAGAGTAGCTGGTTTCCAGTGCATTCATGTGTGCTGGCCACCTGGTCTTCTGGGTTCTGGCACACATGTGCAGACCAGCTGGCCAGTGCACATGCACACGCTGGAAACCACAAAAGTGTTAATGAAGCACCCCCCCATCCTGCCACCTCTGTCAAGGGAGCATAACTGCTTCCCAGATGGCATGCCTGTTACCCCAGTTCTGGACATACATTCCTCCCTAACCATGCACATAAAGATAAGGCACTTCTGCTGCCAATGAACCCTGGAGAGGGCCGGAATGGCGAATCTTCTGTCTCAGCTTCTATGGCTGCAGCCAACAGTTCCGCCTCTTCTTTCTCCTCTTCCACTACTGGCACAGAGTTGGCCGCACTCCCCATGCTTGGAAGAGCATGGCCTGCCAGCTTCTGCCTTTCATTTCAGCAGCGTTGCCACCCTCCCACTGTTCTCCTCCAACTCCTCTCAATAGATAGTGCTACCATCTTTTTTTTTTAAACAAATTTTATTAGTTTTAAAGACAATACACAAACAAACAAAACATAAAATCTAATAGCATAAAACCTCTTTTCTAAAAACTGCTTAATTTTGACAAAACAAATAAAACATCTTTATCATATGCATATCTTATTTATTCTTTTTCCAACCTCTCACTATTTCTCCCTTGTTATCAATTAATTTCTTTTTACCCTAAATTTCTATATCTATGTGTTCATCTGTACTTAACATCTCCATCTGTCTGTTTACAATTTCACTGTTCTCTTTCTAAACATTCTTCCAAAAATTGTATTAATTCTCAGTATGTTAACTTAACAAACAAAACACAAAACATAGAAATATAAAACTCTTTTTGGAAAAGCGCTAATCCCAGGTTAGCATCTTTTTATAGCAGACATAAATCAAATCATGCTCATATACTATTTCATATCTCATTTACATTCTGCATTTTCTATATGTTTCTTCCCCTCTTATTCACTCCTTATTCTATTTTATTTATTTCATCTCAATTAAATCATATACTTGTATCTTGTCCGTTTTTTTTCAATTATTATTTTTCTTTTCTCTTTACTGGCAAAAATTTCTCTGTGAATCACTGGTTGAAGTATCGACGACTTTTATCTTTCCCCTAAATTTAACACTTAAAATAATAATAATTTTTCCAAATTAATTTTGTTTCTGCTTAAGGCATTGCTTACCAGTAGTACCCATTTTAAAATAATAAAGAAAAAAAAATAGTAAGCTTATAATATAGTAAAACAATGTCCCCCAAAACTAATAACTCTATTAGACATTTTACACAATCCTTTAATATATGTTTAACTCCATAGTAATATTAATTTTTCTAACGTCCCCTATTTCCCAAATACAAATACTACAATACCCATATCCTGTTGCACTTTTGCCAGAATTCTCTTCCTTTAATTACATTTTACCCTTTGTCTCGTCTTAAAAAAAACTGTTTTTAACCATATGTTTTAAGTCTTTATAACTTCTCCCTTTTTCCTTCCTCTTTATCAGTCTGTCCTCTTTTTGCCACCCCCCCCACTGTCAGCCTCCGCCCTCTTGGTCTTCCCTCTCTATTGTATTCTCTTTTCCTGGTGGCTTTCCTGATATTATATCAATTTTTCATCTTATTTTTCCTTCTGGTTGTTTTTTTTAAATCTTGAATTCTCTCCATTTTCTCTTTTCTTCCCTTTCTTCCTCGACTACAAAATGATTTGGTCCATTAAAATGGCTTCTTCTTCATGCATCCCAACCTTTCTGGTTGTTTTAATTCCTGGTAGGATAGAAATGCAATTTCTAAGAAATGCAAAAGTGATCCGTAAGAGCCCCTGGCCTTCTTGTTCCCTTCCTTTTAAACTTCTTATATTCTATTTCAATTCGCAACAAAATAAATGCCATTGTAAGTTTTTTTAAAAAAAACCAAAACCAAATATATTTTTAATCGTTTCAAAAAAATAGTTTCCAAGAGTGCCCAAATCACCAAAGCCAATCACATATCAGCACAAATTGTTTCATTTAGCACTTTCTTCTTTTGTACTTTCTTTTTCTGGCGTGGAATTTAATTACACGTTCCAAAGTAATTTTTTTAAAATTTTGATGGAATACGTGCCACTCTCTGATCTTAAAAGTTCCAAAGCCGTCTTGTCCAACAATATCTTAATTAAGTTCTTTAGCCTCTCCCTTCCCACTTATAGCAAAAAAAAATTGGTTTTTAGTTCCAATGTTCAGAAATCTTAATATCCCTTTGGCTTTCATTTTCAGGTTTAATTACCTTCTGTACCAAAGCAGGTTTTTCCAATTTCCATCTGCTATCTCCATAGGGAAGGAGAGTGAGAAGAAAAAAACTTTCCCTTTCACTTTTCTCTGCCGCTTTTAATGATCTTGTTAGGAAACAATGTATCATTTGAAAAGTTGAACCTCCAGGATAGAAAACTTATTTTCCCGGTTCAGCCAAAAACTTTCACTTCTTCAAACTTCCTCCTGCACAATCTTGTCTGGCTGAAAGCTTCTCTGTGGCGGCCATTACTGACCGCCGCTCCACCGCCTTGGGAAAAGGGAGTTAAGCTGGCTGAGGAGGGGGGTTGCGATTCCTCCAGACCACTGCCCAGATCTCTCCTATCTTCGGTTACCTCTACGGGGTAACCATAGCCTCCAAATCCAGCTGGATCGGGGGCACCTCAGCAGCGAGCACAGCAGGAACCGCACACGATTGCGGGTTCCTGCTACCGCCACAGCCTTGCAACTGGAAGTCTGATAATGGTACCATCTTGATGGCCATCGAAAAACCTACCAGAAACTTTCATTCTTGTTGCAAAAAGTGTTTGCTGGTCTCCTGCTCCCCCCCCAAAAGGCCACTTTCTCCTTAACTACTTAACGAGAACTTGTCCCACAGAGCTTGCATGCAAATGGAGTGAGACAGAGAGAGGAGGGGGAGTTTCCAAACTGTGTGTGTGTGTTTGTATAAGAGAGAGAGTGTGCAATTTTAGCTGGAGCATTTAAGCTACTGGCAATGGGAAGGGAGCAGGAGCCATTTTTTTCCTCATCTTCCCCACTAAAGCAGCAGCAGCCACCTAATGATTGCCTCCTCTCCAACCAGCCAGCCAACACTGCCTGATCTGAACTGTGCCTGGTGAGCCAGCACAAAACCTTGCTGTTCTTCTCCTCCTCCTCCTCCTCCTCCCCACCAAAGTGGGAGCAGGCTCCATGGGACAGGGGCTCATTCCTGCCCCATCGGAACAAACTCTGGCTGGACATGGGTGTGAATGGCCTGGCCCCACAGTGCTTTCTTGCTTCATTCAGCCTCCAATCAGTAAGGCTGGCTCGCATAAGCGAGCAGTGCACCAGGGCCATGGACAGTGTTGGTTCCTGCACCCAGCTGATTCCAATCTCCTGGAAGCCCCCCTGCCTCCCCCTTTTACCCTGGCACTGGATAGCCATTCTTCCCATGCAGACTCAGTTCCTGTGAAGCCCTGCCACCCCAGAAGAGTGGCAGCTGCAGGGTGACAGACAGGACCGACTGACCAGCCTCCACAGCCTCTCCCATGGCAGCAAGCTGGGCCCTCAGTGGTGTCTCTATGGGTGAGAAGCTGTGTGCTCTCCTCCAGCCCTCCTGGGGCAGCTTGCCTCTCCTACAACCTCTCCTCCTCCAGCATCCCGGCCAGGTGTTGGTGGAGACACCACCGAGAGCTCGGCTCATTGGTGGGGGAGTGGCGGCAGGGGCCAGTCACTCCTGCCCCTTGCTGCTGCTGCTGCTGCTGTTCTTCTGTGGCACCCAAGCTGGCCAGGTGCTCTGGACCAAGGATGTAAATTGGTGTTGCAGGCTGGAAGGATGGGGCCATGTAAGAAACACACTTGGGAGGGATGGCCTGCCCATCCTGGCCACCAGCTTTGCTCCCCTAGGAAGTGACTGGTGGGATCCCCTTCTCCATGTCTTTGGGCACACAGAGCTGTCACCTGTTGCTCTTCCAGGTTTTGGTGTGTGCGTGTGCACCAGCCAGCTGGTCTTCGCATGCGCATACGTGCCAAAAACCTGAAAACCAGGTGACTGTCTCGCATGTGTGCTCTGGAACCAGGAAGAGCAACAGGCAACAGCTCTGCATACCAAGAGAGATGGCTCTGTATGTCACTTCTGGCATGTGTGCCATTGGTTCACCATCATGTCACTAGAGGAACATATGAAGGTGCTGGAAAAACTCCTTGCGGCCAAGATATATGTGAAGCTATCAAAATATGAGTTCCATAAGGCCTGTCTAGATTATCTGGGCTACTGAGTGTTGAACAAGGGCCTGGAGATGGACTCGGCTAAAGTCAAAGTGTTCTGGACTGGCAACCCCCACAAATAGAGAAACAGCAGCAGAGGGCTTGCTAACTTCTGTGCAGAATTCATCTCCTCCTTTTCTGAGATCACTCTACCATCACCGAACTGTTTTTAAAGACTGGGGGAGACCCCACAACCATGGCCCACTCAATCCCTAAAGTGGACCTTAGAATGCCAGTGGCCATTTGAGGAATTAAAACTACTGTTCACTAAGGAACCAGTCCTAAGGCACCCTGATTCAGAATGGTCCTTTGTAATTCAAGCTGACACCAGTGATATGGTCATTGCAGAAGTCCTCCTTCAGAGGAATACAGAGAGTAATTTACAACTCTGCACTTATACCTCCAAAAAACTAACTGAGACTGAACAGAGGTGGGCAATGTGGGAGAAACAGGCCTATGTGGTTCATTGGGCCCTGCTGACCTGGAGGCATTTCACTGAGGGCAGTAGCATGCCTTTTGAGGTATGGACTGACCAAAAACAAAAATCTAGAGATACTGAAAACCTTTTGAAAACTCTTCTCAAAGCAGGTCCACTGGGTGCAATATTTCAAGCTGAAGTACATTCGGGG